>CM060657.1:43186075-43321075 GCA_030686955.1 Odontamblyopus rebecca
GGAGCAGACAGGGGCAGACAGGGGCAGACAGGGGCAGACAGGAGCAGACAGGGGCAGACAGGAGCAGACAGGGGCAGACAGGGGCAGACAGGGGCAGACAGGAGCAGACAGGGGCAGACAGGGGCAGACAGGGGCAGACAGGAGCAGACCTGAGCTCCGGTCACACTGGGCGGGGATCCAGTCTCCGTTGGCGTCGCACTGGGGACTGTAGATCTGTAGAGTTTGACTCTGCGGCGCCACCAGCTGCTGATACACTGCAACAACAACCCACCGTTACTATGGAGACACCACCACTCCGCCTGGAATGTTCCGCAGTGGGACTTTAAACAGCTCTACAAAAAAAGGAGTCAGTGTGGAGGGGGAGGAGTCAGGGGGAGGAGTCTCACCAGACACAGCGGCCAATCGCAGCGCGGCGTCATCATTGTTGCTGAGCAGCTCCAGCAGCTCTGGAGGCTGCGATTGGCTGATCTCGCCGGTGAAGCGGAACCCTTTGGCCAATAGGAAGCCGAGGCCCAGGGGGAAGTGGGAGGAGTTAGAGAGCGCCACCAGTGACATCACTTTCTGTTTGAAGGCGGAGACTTCGGCCGCAGCGTCAGAGCACGAGCCTGAAGACGAAGAACGTGACAGAACCACAAACACTCAGCCCCGCGCCCTGCACTCAGCCCCGCCCCCTGCACACAGCCCCGCCCCCTACACAAAGCCCCGCCCCCTGCATTCAGCCCCGCCCCCTGCACACAGCCCTGCCCCTGCACACAGCCCCGCCCCTGCACAAAGCCCCGCCCCCTGCACTCAGCCCCACCCCCTGCACAAAGCCCCGCCCCTGCACACAGCCCCGCCCCGTGTACGCAGCCCCGCCCCCTGTAGAAGCCCCGGCCCCTGTAGAAGCCCCGCCCCCTGTACGAAGCCCCGCCCCCTGTAGAAGCCCCGGCCCCTGTAGAAGCCCCGCTCCCTCACCTGAAATCCGGCTCTGTTCCACCGTCTGAGCACCTGAAAAAAACAAACATCAGCGTCACAGAACTTAAAGTGACCTCAGATCATTCTGTTCTGTGATATTTTAGAACCGTTAAAACAACCAGAACACAGAGAAAACATCTGAGGAGAACAGTCTGAGGAACAGTCTGAGGAACAGTCTGAGGAACAGTCTGAGGAACAGTCTGAGGAACAGTCTGAGGAACAGTTTGAGGAACAGTCTGAGGAACAGTCTGAGGAACAGTCTGAGGAACAGTCTGAGGAACAGATTGAGGAACAGTTTGAGGAACAGTCTGAGGAACAGTCTGAGGAACAGTTTGAGGAACAGATTGAGGAACAGATTGAGGAACAGTCTGAGGAACAGTCTGAGGAACAGTCTGAGGAACAGTCTGAGGAACAGTTTGAGGAACAGTCTGAGGAACAGTTTGAGGAACAGTCTGAGGAACAGTTTGAGGAACAGTCTGAGGAACAGTCTGAGGAACAGTCTGAGGAACAGTCTGAGGAACAGTCTGAGGAACAGTCTGAGGAACAGTTTGAGGAACAGTCTGAGGAACAGTCTGAGGAACAGTCTGAGGAACAGTCTGAGGAACAGTTTGAGGAACAGTCTGAGGAACAGTCTGAGGAACAGTCTGAGGAACAGTCTGAGGAACAGATTGAGGAACAGTTTGAGGAACAGTCTGAGGAACAGTCTGAGGAACAGTCTGAGGAACAGTTTGAGGAACAGATTGAGGAACAGATTGAGGAACAGTCTGAGGAACAGTCTGAGGAACAGTCTGAGGAACAGTCTGAGGAACAGTTTGAGGAACAGTCTGAGGAACAGTTTGAGGAACAGTCTGAGGAACAGTCTGAGGAACAGTTTGAGGAACAGTCTGAGGAACAGTCTGAGGAACAGTTTGAGGAACAGTCTGAGGAACAGTCTGAGGAACAGTTTGAGGAACAGTCTGAGGAACAGTTTGAGGAACAGTTTGAGGAACAGTTTGAGGAGAACAGACTGAGGAACAGTTTGAGGAACAGTCTGAGGAACAGTTTGAGGAACAGTTTGAGGAACAGTTTGAGGAACAGATTGAGGAGAACAGACTGAGGAACAGTCTGAGGAACAGTCTGAGGAACAGTTTGAGGAACAGTTTGAGGAACAGATTGAGGAGAACAGACTGAGAAACAGTCTGAGGAACAGTCTGAGGAACAGTTTGAGGAACAGTTTGAGGAACAGATTGAGGAACAGATTGAGGAGAACAGACTGAGAAACAGTCTGAGGAACAGATTGAGGAGAACAGACTGAGGAACAGTCTGAGGAACAGTCTGAGGAACAGTCTGAGGAACAGTTTGAGGAACAGTTTGAGGAACAGATTGAGGAACAGATTGAGGAGAACAGACTGAGAAACAGTCTGAGGAACAGTTTGAGGAACAGTTTGAGGAACAGATTGAGGAGAACAGACTGAGAAACAGTCTGAGGAACAGTCTGAGGAACAGTTTGAGGAACAGTTTGAGGAACAGTTTGAGGAACAGTTTGAGGAACAGATTGAGGAACAGTTTGAGAAACAGTCTGAGGAACAGATTGAGGAGAACAGACTGAGGAACAGTCTGAGGAACAGTCTGAGGAACAGTCTGAGGAACAGTTTGAGGAACAGTTTGAGGAACAGTTTGAGGAACAGATTGAGAAGAACAGACTGAGGAACAGACTGAGGAACAGTCTGAGGAACAGTTTGAGGAACAGTTTGAGGAACAGTTTGAGGAACAGTTTGGGAACAGTTTGAGGAACAGTTTGAGGAACAGTCTGAGGAACAGTTTGAGGAACAGTCTGAGGAACAGTTTGTGGAACAGTTTGAGGAACAGTTTGAGGAACAGTTTGAGGAACAGACTGAGGAACAGATTGAGGAACCGTTCTGGGTCAAAGTCGGTTCTTCTCACAGTGGGCAGGGTCCTCGTCCGTGGCTCCGCCCTCGTCGTTCACGCAGAAACACGATTCGCCGACGCACTGCAGCGGCAGGAACTGTCCGTCCGCCGAACAGGCCGGGACGTGGAGCTGGGCCCCGGCGGAGAGCGCCCCCTGCAGCCGGAGGGCGGCGCTCCTCTGCCGCTCGCAGGGGGAGGGGCACCGCGGGCGACCTTTGACCCGACTGCCCTCCACCTGCGCCGGGATTGGTCCAAAAGAGCGGGAAACGAGAGGAAAACAAATGAAGAAAAACATTTAGCAAAAGGAGAAAGAGCGAAAACAGAAGAACCTGATGTTCAGTTTGTGTCGTGTAAATATTTGTAAAGTTTAGTCTGAGGCTGGAGTTTAATCACAGACAAACGGTTCTTTAGGAGTTTCCTTCATTTTCAGCCTTTTTCAGGGCAGTAGTTTGTTCATTAAACACAAACAGGTGACGTCAGATTGGAGCAAAAGAAAATATCAATAAGCATTAAAAATGTAAAGAAACGACAGTTTGTTTCTCTACACTTCATATTATCACAACTTACATTCATATAACAGCAGGTTTTAGAAAATAAAACTGTTTTCAGGTTCTTCTCTGTCGCTCCACACGACATTTGACAGTAAAAA
Organism: Odontamblyopus rebecca; assembly: GCA_030686955.1. NCBI lineage: Eukaryota > Metazoa > Chordata > Actinopteri > Gobiiformes > Gobiidae > Odontamblyopus > Odontamblyopus rebecca. The sequence continues at coordinate 43,189,587 of CM060657.1, forward strand.
CGCTTCATATAAATGTTCAACTCAGATTTCTGCTCCTGACTCTGGAAATATGAGGAAAAGTTCAACAGAAACTCATATTTTGATCTTTCAGAATTTGCCTGTTGAAAATCCTGATGCGTCTTCAGTTCAGTTGAACCTTTGACAGAAAAGCTTCACCTGTTTCACGGCAAAGAAAAACTCAACTCCTGAGTCTGAGTTCATGAGTCAAACGAGTGAATGTGGAGAGTGGAGACTTCCCCGCGGCTCCAGTGGGAAAAGTGTCGGTGACGTCAAACCAACGTTAAAAACGACAGAACGACGTTCATCAGACTTTGTGTCGCTCGATGGTCTTTGGTTTTTTCTTGGTTTGTTTCTCGTGCTTCTGGATCTTCAGTGTCGTGTTTGAGGATCTGGACCCGAGTCTCCTTCTCCATTATTGTTTCCGCCGCTCTTTATTTAGACGAGATTTCACCAAATAATGACGACAAATTCAACTTTTGAGCAGAAATGCGACACAGAGAAGTTCCTGCACAAACTTTAAGACCCACATATCAAAATTCAAGACTTTTTCAGGTCTTTTTTAAGGTTTTGTTTCCAGATTCAGAAGCTGTGACCTTCCGCCGCCTGAACCGCCGCCTGTGGAGCTTCTGTTTCCTCAGAAATCAGCTTCTGTCAGGAGAACAGCTCCTGCTGCTTTTGGACAGGAAATAATTCAATTCTTTTACCGTCATTTTCACACAAGCAAAACAAAAGAACAAGAGAAACACACAGGGAAAGATGGAAGAAACTGTAGAACTGTGACTTGTGTGGAAAAAGAGAAGAGCTCAGGGTTTTCCTCAGGAGCAGATTTCAGTTCTTTATGAAAAGCTTTGAAGTTTGGTCGACTCTGTTTTTATGAATCAAAATGTCCCTAAAATGTTCATGGAGTTAAGAGCTAAATTCTCCTGAGAATTATTTACACCAAAGCGAAACAAAAGTCGCTGCTGCTCAGACACAAATCGTTGGGGAAATGAGGAAATGTCCCGCAGTGGAGCTTTAACGTACCTCTCGGCCGTCGGGCTCCGAGCACCAGCACCACGGCCCCTGGCACTGCACCGGGGCGAAGGATCCGGAGGAGCAGAGCGGAACGAAGGGAACCAAGGAACCGACCGGACCCGAGGAACCGACCGGACCCGAGGAACCGACCGGAACCGAGGAACCGACCAAAGAACCAAGAGACAAAGAGCAAGAGACGAGAGGAGAGAACGCCTGAAAGACAGAGAGTAAACCAGGACTGAACCAGGACTGAACCAGGACTGAACCAGGACTAAACCAGGACTAAACCAGGACTAAAACAGGACTGAACCAGGACTGAACCAGGACTAAATCAGGACTAAACCAGGACTAAACCAGGACTGAACCAGGACTGATCCAGGACTGATCCAGGACTGATCCAGGACCAAACCAGGACTAAACCAGGACTAAACCAGGACTGAACCAGGACTAAACCAGGACTAAACCAGGACTAAAACAGGACTGAACCAGGACTGAACCAGGACTAAACCAGGACTAAACCAGGACTAAACCAGGACTGAACCAGGACTGATCCAGGACTGAACCAGGACTGAACCAGGACTAAACCAGGACTAAACCAGGACTAAACCAGGACTGATCCAGGACTGATCCAGGACTGATCCAGGACCAAACCAGGACTAAACCAGGACTAAACCAGGACTGATCCAGGACCAAACCAGGTCTAAACCAGGACTGAACCAGGACTGAACCAGGACTAAACCAGGACTAAACCAGGACTAAAACAGGACTGAACCAGGACTGAACCAGGACTAAATCAGGACTAAACCAGGACTAAACCAGGACTGAACCAGGACTGATCCAGGACTGATCCAGGACCAAACCAGGACTAAACCAGGACTAAACCAGGACTGAACCAGGACTAAACCAGGACTAAACCAGGACTAAAACAGGACTGAACCAGGACTGAACCAGGACTAAACCAGGACTAAACCAGGACTAAACCAGGACTAAACCAGGACTAAACCAGGACTGATCCAGGACTGATCCAGGACCAAACCAGGACTAAACCAGGACTAAACCAGGACTGATCCAGGACTGATCCAGGACCAAACCAGGTCTAAACCAGGACTGAACCAGGTTTAAGCCTCACCTCACTTATCGGCTGCTTTGGGTCGAGCTCCTTCAGAAAGTTCTTCAGCAGTGACAGAAACCCGGGATCTTCCAGGACTTGGATCAGGATCATAACCAGATCCCTGTGAGTCCTGACGCTCTGGAGTCCGGCCTGGGACCTGAACCGGTCTAGACCCGGTCCTTTGATCCCCAGAGACGCCGCGTCCCCCTCGGCCGCTGCCTTCAGGAAGTTTCCTCCGAACAGGTTCTGGAGGAGGCGGCGAGGAGACGAGCGAGCCAGAGCCTGCAGAGCCCGGTCCACGGACGGGACCAGACCGTCCAGGACCTGCACCACGGACCGCAGCACCAGCCCCGGATCCTGGACCGGGACCAGGTCTGAGAGGGTCCGGAGGAGGGAGGAGCAGAGGAGAGGAGACGAGGAGGGAGGAGACGAGGAGAGAGGAGGAGAGAAGAGGGCGAGGAGCGCAGAACGACGCTGGGACTCACACGAAGAACCAGAACCTGCAACAGAACCAAGAACTGGGACTAGAGCAGGACTAGAGCAGGACTAGAGCAGGACTAGACGAGGACTGAACCAGATCTAAACCAGGACTAAATCAGGACTAAACCAGGACTAAACCAGGACTGAACCACGTGATCAACAGAACCTCCGCAGTATAAATTGTCCTCAGTAAGTGTGACGCTGCTGAGGCTCCTGTTGCCACGGTTACAGGAGCGAATCTGGAGCCAGGTCCATATTTGGAAATCCTCCCGCGAGTATCATAGCAACACAAGAGCCAATCATGAGTGAGGAGGTTAAATGTGGCGCCTCCTCCTGGCAGAGCTGATGCATCATATATACGGACTATGGATGTGATACTCTGCACCTGCAGGACACTGGATTTACCTGATTCTGCACAAGAAGAAGAAACTTTGAGCTTTAAATAGTTTAAGTCACTGATTTATGTTGTTTGTTCTGTTCCGTACGAACAACAACAGAGTCACAATTTAACCAAATTCTCTTTACTTTCTGCTCGTTAAATTCTGCTCGTTCAGATTCTAGTCACATTAGATATTGTGACTGTTTGAGATATTTTGTCATTTTATTTCAGAAATCGTCACTCGGGGGAAAGCGGGAAACGAGCTGTCAATCAAACCTGTTGCTAACGCTAGGGGGAGGGGCCTCGGGGAATGAAGGCGTCTGATTGGTCCGTTATTTCTGTTCAGATCTTGATTTAGGAACAAAACAGAGAAATGAAAAGTTCAGGATCCTGTGTGGCGGCTTCAGACGAACAGTTTAAGTCCAGAATGACGAGGCTCAGAGCAGCAGGTACAGACAGAGGGACGAGAAGATCCTAATGTGAAGGAGCCCCAAGAGCCTCCTGGAGCACTTCCTGTTTGGCACGCACCGGCTAACGGGTTAGCGGCTAACGGGTTAGCGGCTAGCGGGTTAGCGGCTAGCGGGTTAGCGGCTAGCGGGTTAGCGGCTAGCGGTTAGCTTAGTCCACTCATATAGGAAAAACTGTGAGGAAAAACTGTGTGAAACAGGGATTATTATATTGTGTTTTGTTTTATTATGAAGACCTATAAATAAAATAAAATGTAAAAAAGTCTAACCCAGGTCTGGACCAGGTCTTACCGCAGCGGACGGACCCCGGCGGGGCCCGGGTCCCGGGGATCTCTCTCCCGTCGGGGTCCACGCACCAGCACAGCGCCCCCTCCTGGCACTGGACGGGACTGAAGGAGCCGTCAGGTCCACACGAGGCTCCGCCCACAGACTCACAGGGGGAGGGGCCTGAGGCACACAGTGACATCACCAGGAGTAAACCAGGTCTAAACCAGGACTAAAGCAGAACTGAACCAGGATTAAACCAGGTCTAAACCAGTTCTAAACCAGGACTAAACCAGGGCTAAACCAGGACTAAACCAGGACTAAACCAGGTCTAAACCAGGACTGAACCAGGACTAAACCAGGGCTAAAGTAGGACTAAAGCAGGACTGAACCAGGACTAAAGCAGGACTAAACCAGGACTAAACCAGGTCTAAACCAGGACTAAAGCAGGACTAAACCAGGACTAAAGCAGGACTAAACCTGGTCTAAAACAGGACTAAACCAGGACTAAACCAGGACTAAACCAGGACTAAAGCAGGACTAAACCAGGTCTAAACCAGGAGTAAACCAGGACTAAACCAGGACTAAACCAGGACTGAACCAGGACTGAACCAGGACTAAAGCAGGACTAAACCAGGATTAACCCAGGACTAAACCAGGTCTAAACCAGGACTAAAGTCGGACTAAAGCAGGACTAAACCAGGTCTAAACCAGGACTAAACCAGGTCTAAACCAGGTCTAAACCAGGTCTAAACCAGGTCTAAACCAGGACTAAACCAGGACTAAAGCAGGACTGAACCAGGACTAAACCAGGTCTAAACCAGTTCTAAACCAGGACTAAACCAGGTCTAAACCAGGACTAAACCAGGACTAAACCAGGTCTAAACCAGGACTGAACCAGGACTGAACCAGGACTAAAGTAGGACTAAAGCAGGACTAACCCAGGACTAAAGCAGGACTAAACCAGGACTAACCCAGGACTAAACCAGGTCTAAACCAGGACTAAATCAGGACTGAACCAGGTCTAAACCAGGTCTAAACCAGGTCTAAACCAGGACTAAACCAGGACTAAAGCAGGACTGAACCAGGACTAAACCAGGTCTAAACCAGTTCTAAACCAGGACTAAACCAGGTCTAAACCAGGACTAAACCAGGACTAAACCAGGTCTAAACCAGGACTGAACCAGGACTGAACCAGGACTAAAGTAGGACTAAAGCAGGACTAACCCAGGACTAAAGCAGGACTAAACCAGGACTAACCCAGGACTAAACCAGGTCTAAACCAGGACTAAATCAGGACTGAACCAGGTCTAAACCAGGACTAAACCAGGTCTAAACCAGGACTAAAGCAGGACTAAACCAGGACTAAACCAAGACTAAACCAGGACTAAAGTAGGACTAAACCAGGTCTAAACCAGGACTAAAGTAGGACTAAAGCAGGACTAAACCAGGACTAAACCTGGACTAAACCTGGACTGAACCAGGACTAAACCAAGACTAAAGCAGGTCTAAACCAGGACTAACCCAGGACTAAAGCAGGACTAAACCAGGACTAAAGCAGGACTCACATCTGAAGTTCCCGGTCTGGATCAGTCTCAGTCCGAGTGTTCGTCGCTTCAAGATTCTATAAACGTTCGACTCAGAAAAACTTCGTCCAGACTCGAGTCCAGAAAACGCAGAGTCATAGACCTGATCCAGGACCAGGTCCAGACCTGCAGACAGGGACAGGGCGACAGGTGAGGCAGGGGCTGACAGGTGAGGCAGGTGCTGACAGGTGCAGACAGGTGGGGCAGGTGCAGACAGGTGCAGACAGGTGGGGCAGGTGCAGACAGGTGGGACAGGTGCAGACAGGTGGGGCAGGTGCAGACAGGTGCAGACAGGTGGGACAGTTGGGGCAGGTGCAGACAGGTGGGGCAGGTGCAGACAGGTGGGGCAGGTGCTGACAGGTGCAGACAGGTGGGGCAGGTGCTGACAGGTGCAGGCAGGTGGGACAGGGCTGACAGGTGAGGCAGGTGCAGAAAGAAGGTGCAGACAGGTGAGGCAGGTGCAGACAGGTGAGGCAGGTGCAGACAGGTGCACTGACCTGTGTCCTGAAGTTCTCGTCCTTTTTTGTTGGAGCAGAAACAAAACGCTGAAACATCCGGAAAAAACTTCCTGAAACCGGAAAAGCTCCGGAAAGACTCAGGAAACCTGAGAACGAGAGAGAACAACAAGGAAACTGAGTGACGAGCTAAAAAATGCCTCCTCCTCTCCTCCTCCTCTTCCTCCTCCTCCTCTCCTCTTCCTCCTCTCCTCCTCCTCCTCTCCTCCTCTCCTCCTCCTCTCCTCCTCCTCCTCCTCTCCTCCTCTCCTCTTCCTCCTCCTCCTCTTCCTCCTCTCCTCCTCCTCCTCTCTTCTTCCTCCTCCTCCTCTCCTCCTCCTCCTCTCCTCCTCCTCTCCTCCTCCTCTCACCTGTGGAAGGAGGAGCTCAGGTCTGTCTCTTTTCCGTCGGTGGAGTTGATGAATCGACACTGAACAGGCAGAAATTCTCCGTCGTCTGAGCACTGAGGAGCCGAGCGACGAGCCGAGGAGTGAAGGAGGCCCCTCGACAGGACCAGACAGGGACCGGGACCTGCCCACAGACAGGTGCGGAGTGTCAGGAGCATCAGGTGTGTCAGTTGCATCAGGTGCTGTGTCAGGTGCGTCAGGCGTGTTAGGTGCATCAGGTTGTCAGGTGCGGCAGGAGGGTCAGGAGTGTCAGGAGTGTCAGGTGCATCAGGTGTGGCAGGTGCAGTGTCAGGTGCGTCAGGAGTGTCAGGTGCGGCAGGAGCGTCAGGTGTGTTAGGTGCATCAGGTTGTCAGGTGCGGCAGGAGCGGCAGGAGCATCAGGTGGGTCAGGAGCATCAGGAGCATCAGGTGTGGCAGGAGCGTCAGGTTGTCAGGAGCATCAGGAGCGTCAGGAGCATCAGGAGCGTCAGGTGGGTCAGGAGCGTCAGGTGTGTCAGGAGCGTCAGGAGCGTCAGGTGTGTCAGGAGCGTCAGGAGCGTCAGGTGTGTCAGGAGCGTCAGGAGCGTCAGGTGTGTCAGGAGCGTCAGGTGTCAGGAGCGTCAGGTGTGTCAGGAGCGTCAGGAGCGTCAGGTGTGTCAGGAGCGTCAGGAGCGTCAGGTGTGTCAGGAGCATCAGGTGTCAGGAGCGTCAGGAGCGTCAGGTGTGTCAGGAGCGTCAGGTGTGTCAGGAGTGTCAGGAGCGTCAGGTGTGTCAGGAGCGTCAGGAGCGTCAGGTGTGGCAGGAGCGTCAGGTTGTCAGGTGCGTCAGGTGTGTCAGGAGCATCAGGTGCGTCAGGTTGTCAGGAGCATCAGGAGCGTCAGGAGCATCAGGAGCGTCAGGTGGGTCAGGAGCATCAGGTGTGTCAGGAGCGTCAGGTGTGTCAGGAGCGTCAGGTGTGTCAGGAGCGTCAGGAGCGTCAGGTGTGTCAGGAGCGTCAGGTGTGTCAGGAGCGTCAGGAGCGTCAGGAGCGTCAGGTGTGTCAGGAGCATCAGGTGCGTCAGGTTGTCAGGAGCATCAGGAGCGTCAGGTGGGTCAGGAGCATCAGGTGTGTCAGGAGCGTCAGGAGCGTCAGGTGTGTCAGGAGCGTCAGGAGCGTCAGGTGTGTCAGGAGCGTCAGGTGTGTCAGGAGCGTCAGGTGTGTCAGGAGCGTCAGGAGCGTCAGGTGTGTCAGGAGCGTCAGGTGTGTCAGGAGCATCAGGAGCATCAGGAGCGTCAGGTGGGTCAGGTGCGTCAGGTTGTCAGGAGCATCAGGAGCGTCAGGTGTGTCAGGAGCGTCAGGTGTGTCAGGAGCGTCAGGTGTGTCAGGAGCATCAGGAGCGTCAGGTGGGTCAGGAGCATCAGGTGTGTCAGGAGCATCAGGAGCGTCAGGTGTGTCAGGAGCGTCAGGAGCGTCAGGTGTGTCAGGAGCGTCAGGTGTGTCAGGAGCGTCAGGAGCATCAGGAGCGTCAGGTGGGTCAGGTGCGTCAGGTTGTCAGGAGCATCAGGAGCGTCAGGAGCATCAGGTGTGTCAGGAGCGTCAGGTGTGTCAGGAGCGTCAGGAGCGTCAGGAGCGTCAGGAGCGTCAGGTGTGTCAGGAGCGTCAGGAGCGTCAGGTGTGTTAGGAGCATCAGGTGTCAGGAGCGTCAGGAGCGTCAGGTGTGTCAGGAGCGTCAGGTGTGTCAGGAGTGTCAGGAGCGTCAGGTGTGTCAGGAGCGTCAGGAGCGTCAGGTGTGGCAGGAGCGTCAGGTTGTCAGGTGCGTCAGGTGTGTCAGGAGCGTCAGGTGTGTCAGGAGCGTCAGGAGCGTCAGGTGTGTCAGGAGCATCAGGTGCGTCAGGTTGTCAGGAGCATCAGGAGCGTCAGGAGCATCAGGAGCGTCAGGTGGGTCAGGAGCATCAGGTGTGTCAGGAGCGTCAGGTGTGTCAGGAGCGTCAGGAGCATCAGGAGCGTCAGGTGTGTCAGGAGCGTCAGGTGTGTCAGGAGCGTCAGGTGTGTCAGGAGCGTCAGGTGCGTCAGGAGCGTCAGGAGCGTCAGGTGTGTCAGGAGCATCAGGTGCGTCAGGTTGTCAGGAGCATCAGGAGCGTCAGGAGCGTCAGGTGTGTCAGGAGCGTCAGGTGTGTCAGGAGCGTCAGGTGTGTCAGGAGCGTCAGGAGCGTCAGGTGTGTCAGGAGCGTCAGGTGTGTCAGGAGCGTCAGGAGCGTCAGGTGTGTCAGGTGTGTCAGGAGCGTGAGGAGCATCAGGAGTGTCAGGTGGGTCAGGAGCGTCAGGTGTGTCAGGAGCGTCAGGAGCGTCAGGAGCGTCAGGAGCGTCAGGTGTGTCAGGAGCGTCAGGTGTGTCAGGAGTGTCAGGAGCGTCAGGTTGTCAGGAGCGTCAGGAGCGTCAGGTGTGTCAGGAGCGTCAGGTGTGTCAGGAGCGTCAGGTGTGTCAGGAGCGTCAGGAGCGTCAGGTGTGTCAGGAGCGTCAGGTGTGTCAGGAGCGTCAGGAGCGTCAGGTGTGTCAGGAGCGTCAGGAGCGTCAGGTGTGTCAGGTGTGTCAGGAGCGTCAGGAGCGTCAGGAGCGTCAGGTGTGTCAGGAGCGTCAGGTGTGTCAGGAGCGTCAGGAGCGTCAGGTGTGTCAGGAGCGTCAGGTGTGTCAGGTGTGTCAGGAGCGTCAGGTGTGTCAGGAGCGTCAGGTGTGTCAGGAGCGTCAGGAGCGTCAGGTGTGTCAGGAGCGTCAGGAGCGTCAGGTGGGTCAGGTGCATCAGGTTGTCAGGAGCGTCAGGTGTGTCAGGAGCGTCAGGTGTGTCAGGAGCGTCAGGTGTGTCAGGAGCGTCAGGAGCGTCAGGTGTGTCAGGAGCGTCAGGTGTGTCAGGAGCATCAGGAGCGTCAGGTGGGTCAGGAGCATCAGGTGTGTCAGGAGCATCAGGAGCGTCAGGTGTGTCAGGAGCGTCAGGAGCGTCAGGTGTGTCAGGAGCGTCAGGTGTGTCAGGAGCGTCAGGAGCATCAGGAGCGTCAGGTGGGTCAGGTGCGTCAGGTTGTCAGGAGCATCAGGAGCGTCAGGAGCATCAGGTGTGTCAGGAGCGTCAGGTGTGTCAGGAGCGTCAGGTGTGTCAGGAGTGTCAGGTGTGTCAGGTGCGTCAGGTTGTCAGGAGCATCAGGAGCGTCAGGAGCATCAGGTGTGTCAGGAGCGTCAGGTGTGTCAGGAGCGTCAGGAGCGTCAGGAGCGTCAGGAGCGTCAGGTGTGTCAGGAGCGTCAGGAGCGTCAGGTGTGTTAGGAGCATCAGGTGTCAGGAGCGTCAGGAGCGTCAGGTGTGTCAGGAGTGTCAGGTGTGTCAGGAGTGTCAGGAGCGTCAGGTGTGTCAGGAGCGTCAGGAGCGTCAGGTGTGGCAGGAGCGTCAGGTTGTCAGGTGTGTCAGGAGCGTCAGGTGTGTCAGGAGCGTCAGGTGTGTCAGGAGCGTCAGGTGTGTCAGGTTGTCAGGAGCGTCAGGAGCGTCAGGTGTGTCAGGTGTGTCAGGAGCGTCAGGAGCGTCAGGTGTGTCAGGTGTGTCAGGAGCGTGAGGAGCATCAGGAGTGTCAGGTGGGTCAGGAGCGTCAGGTGTGTCAGGAGCGTCAGGAGCGTCAGGTGTGTCAGGAGCGTCAGGAGCGTCAGGTGTGTCAGGAGCGTCAGGTGTGTCAGGAGTGTCAGGAGTGTCAGGTTGTCAGGAGCGTCAGGAGCGTCAGGTGTGTCAGGAGCGTCAGGTGTGTCAGGAGCGTCAGGTGTGTCAGGAGCGTCAGGAGCGTCAGGTGTGTCAGGAGCGTCAGGTGTGTCAGGAGCGTCAGGAGCGTCAGGTGTGTCAGGAGCGTCAGGAGCGTCAGGTGTGTCAGGTGTGTCAGGAGCGTCAGGAGCGTCAGGAGCGTCAGGAGCGTCAGGTGTGTCAGGAGCGTCAGGTGTGTCAGGAGCGTCAGGAGCGTCAGGTGTGTCAGGAGCGTCAGGTGTGTCAGGTGTGTCAGGAGCGTCAGGTGTGTCAGGAGCGTCAGGTGTGTCAGGAGCGTCAGGTGTGTCAGGAGCGTCAGGAGCGTCAGGTGGGTCAGGTGCATCAGGTTGTCAGGAGCGTCAGGTGTGTCAGGAGCGTCAGGTGTGTCAGGAGCGTCAGGTGTGTCAGGAGCGTCAGGAGCGTCAGGTGTGTCAGGAGCATCAGGTGCGTCAGGTTGTCAGGAGCATCAGGAGCGTCAGGAGCGTCAGGTGTGTCAGGAGCGTCAGGTGTGTCAGGAGCGTCAGGAGCATCAGGAGTGTCAGGTGGGTCAGGAGCGTCAGGTGTGTCAGGAGCGTCAGGAGCGTCAGGTGTGTCAGGAGCGTCAGGTGTGTCAGGAGCGTCAGGAGCGTCAGGTGTGTCAGGTGTGTCAGGAGCGTGAGGAGCATCAGGAGTGTCAGGTGGGTCAGGAGCGTCAGGTGTGTCAGGAGCGTCAGGAGCGTCAGGTGTGTCAGGAGCGTCAGGTGTGTCAGGAGTGTCAGGAGCGTCAGGTTGTCAGGAGCGTCAGGAGCGTCAGGTGTGTCAGGAGCGTCAGGTGTGTCAGGAGCGTCAGGTGTGTCAGGAGCGTCAGGTGTGTCAGGAGCGTCAGGAGCGTCAGGTGTGTCAGGAGCGTCAGGTGTGTCAGGAGCGTCAGGAGCGTGAGGTGTGTCAGGAGCGTCAGGTGTGTCAGGAGCGTCAGGTGTGTCAGGAGCGTCAGGAGCGTCAGGAGCGTCAGGTGTGTCAGGAGCGTCAGGTGTGTCAGGAGCGTCAGGTGTGTCAGGAGCGTCAGGTGTGTCAGGAGCGTCAGGTGTGTCAGGAGCGTCAGGAGCGTCAGGTGTGTCAGGAGCGTCAGGTGTGTCAGGAGCATCAGGTGTGTCAGGAGCGTCAGGTGTGTCAGGTGCATCAGGAGCGTCAGGTGTGTCAGGAGCGTCAGGTGCATCAGGAGCGTCAGGTGCATCAGGAGCGTCAGGTGTGTCAGGAGCGTCAGGTGCATCAGGAGCGTCAGGTTGTCAGGTGTGTCTGGAGCGGCAGGTGCATCAGGTTGTCAGGTGTGTCAGGTGTGTCAGGAGCGTCAGGTGTGTCAGGTGTGTCAGGACCGGCAGGTGCATCAGGTTGTCAGGTGTGTCAGGTGTGTCAGGAGCGTCAGGTGTGTCAGGTGTGTCAGGACCGGCAGGACCGGCAGGTGCTCACAGCGCTCCGGTTTTCTTCTCTGTCTCGTCCCGTAGATCTCGGTTCCGTCTCGGGCGACGCACCAGCACTGCCCCCTGCTGGAGTCACACTGCACCGCCTCAAACTGCCCCGAGGACGAGCAGCGCAGGGACGCCTGCCGCTGACAGGGGGTGGCACCTGACACAGACAGGAGACAGGTGAGATGCTGCAGTGAAGGGAAAGTTCCGCAGTGGAGCTTTAGACTCACAGTGAGGAGCAGAGGTGTCGGTTCGAGTTCCGTTCAGCTCCCGCCCCTCAGAGTCCACACACCAACAGGACTGCCCAGAGCACTGCAGCGGGCTGCGGAGAGAGCACCTGTCAGCACCTGCCACACCTGTCACACACCTGTCACACACCTGCCACACACCTGCCAACACCTGTCACACACCTGCCAACATGTGTCACACACCTGCCAACACCTGTCACACACCTGCCAACACCTATCACACACCTGTCACACACCTGCCAACACCTGTCACACACCTGTCACACACCTGTCACACACCTGCCAACACCTGTCACACACCTGCCAACACCTGTCACACACCTGCCACACACCTGTCACACACCTGTCACATACCTGCCAACACCTGTCACACACCTGTCACACACCTGTCACATACCTGGCAACACCTGTCACACACCTGCCAACACCTGTCACACACCTGTCACACACCTGCCAACACCTGTCACACACCTGTCACACACCTGTCACATACCTGCCAACACCTGTCACACACCTGCCAACACCTGTCACACACCTGTCACACACCTGCCAACATGTGTCACACACCTGCCAACACCTGTCACACACCTGCCAACACCTATCACACACCTGTCACACACCTGCCATCTCCTGTCACACACCTGTCACACACCTGCCAACACCTGTCACACACCTGCCAACACCTGTCACACACCTGTCACACACCTGCCAACACCTGTCACACACCTGTCACACACCTGTCACACACCTGCCAACACCTGTCACACACCTGTCACACACCTGCCAACACCTGTCACACACCTGACACACACCTGCCACACACCTGTCACACACCTGTCACATACCTGCCAACACCTGTCACACACCTGTCACACACCTGTCACATACCTGGCAACACCTGTCACACACCTGCCAACACCTGTCACACACCTGTCAACACCTGTCACACACCTGTCATACACCTGTCAACACCTGTCACACACCTGTCACACACCTGTCACACACCTGCCAACACCTGTCACACACCTGTCACACACCTGCCAACACCTGTCACACACCTGTCACACACCTGCCAACACCTGTCACACACCTGTCACACACCTGTCACATACCTGCCAACACCTGTCACACACCTGCCAACACCTGTCACACACCTGTCACACACCTGCCAACATGTGTCACACACCTGCCAACACCTGTCACACACCTGCCAACACCTATCACACACCTGTCACACACCTGCCAACACCTGTCACACACCTGTCATACACCTGTCAACACCTGTCACACACCTGTCACACACCTGTCACACACCTGCCAACACCTGTCACACACCTGTCACACACCTGCCAACACCTGTCACACACCTGTCACACACCTGCCAACACCTGTCACACACCTGCCAACACCTGTCACACACCTGTCACACACCTGCCAACACCTGTCACACACCTGCCAACACCTGTCACACACCTGTCACACACCTGTCACACACCTGTCAACATCTGTCAACACCTGTCACACACCTGTCACACACCTGTCAACACCTGTCACACACCTGTCAACACCTGTCAACACCTGTCACACACTTGTCAACACCTGTCACACACCTGTCACACACCTGTCACACACCTGCCAACACCTGCCAACACCTGTCACACACCTGTCACACACCTGCCAACACCTGTCACACACCTGTCACACACCTGCCACACACCTGCCACACACCTGTCACACACCTGCCAACACCTGTCACACACCTGTCACACACCTGTCACACACCTGCCAACACCTGTCACACACCTGTCAACACCTGTCACACACCTGTCACACACCTGTCACACACCTGCCACACACCTGCCAACACCTGTCACACACCTGTCAACACCTGTCACACACCTGTCACACACCTGTCACACACCTGCCACACACCTGTCACACACCTGCCACACACCTGCCACACACCTGTCACACACCTGCCACACACCTGTCACACACCTGTCACACACCTGCCAACACCTGTCACACACCTGTCACACACCTGTCAGCAGTGGCTCAGAGCCGCGGAGCTCAGGTGAAAGTTTTACTCAAGTAGAAGAACAAAACAGAAGAAAAGTATTTCCTCCTGTGGGGTGGGTAAGGAGGTCGTGACCCCTGGAGGTCGTGACCCCTGGAGGTCGTGACCCCTGGAGGTCGTGACCCCTGGAGGTCGTGACCCCGGGAGGTGGTGACCCCGGGAGGTGGTGACCCCTGGAGGTCGTGACCCCTGGAGGTCGTGACCCCTGGAGCTTGTGAACCCTGGAGGTGGTGACCCCGGGAGGTGGTGACCCCTGGAGGTGGTGACCCCTGGAGGTGGTGACCCCGGGAGGTGGTGAGTGTGATGTCACCATAGGTGCATAATGAGCTGCTAAGCCCCGCCCCCTGTGTGAGCGCAGACGTGTGGCTGAGTGAGGAACTGCAGCCCCCCTGCCCGAGTCCTTCAGGCATCAGCAGCTTTTAGAAAGCTCCGATTCTGGAGCATTGGTCTGTATTTTTACAATATCCTTCCATCCATCCATCTTCTCCCGCTTATTCCAGCTGGGTCACGGGGGCAGTTTGCTGCCCAATACTCATAGCACCTGACCCCCCTATGAACCCCTCTGCAGGTGGTGAACCCACAGGAGGGACTGTATTGGATTGTATTTTTACAATATCAACTTTAAAAATGTTTTAATGGTCAAAGTGCCTAAAAATCATGTTTGTCAGAGCTTCCCTCAGCCCCGAGCCCCGAGCCCCGAGCCCCGAACCCAGAGCCCAGAGCCCCGAACCCAGAGCCCAGAGCCCCGAGCCCCGAGCCCCGAACCCAGAGCCCAGAGCCCAGAGCCCAGAGCCCAGAGCCCAGAGCCCAGAGCCCAGAGCCCCGAGCCCCGAGCCCCGAACCCCGAACCCAGAGCCCCGAACCCAGAGCCCAGAGCCCAGAGCCCCGAGCCCAGAGCCCCGAGCCCCGAGCCCCGAGCCCCGAGCCCAGAGCCCAGAGCCCCGAGCCCAGAGCCCAGAGCCCAGAGCCCCGATCCCAGAGCCCCGAACCCCGAACCCAGAGCCCCGAACCCAGAGCCCAGAGCCCAGAGCCCCGAGCCCAGAGCCCCGAGCCCAGAGCCCAGAGCCCCGAGCCCCGAACCCAGAGCCCCGAGCCCCGAACCCAGAGCCCCGAGCCCAGAGCCCAGAGCCCAGAGCCCAGAGCCCAGAGCCCAGAGCCCAGAGCCCAGAGCCCAGAGCCCAGAGCCCCGAACCCAGAGCCCAGAGCCCCGAGCCCAGAGCCCAGAGCCCCGAGCCCCGAGCCCCGAACCCAGAGCCCAGAGCCCCGAACCCAGAGCCCAGAGCCCCGAGCCCAGAGCCCCGAACCCAGAGCCCAGAGCCCAGAGCCCAGAGCCCCGAACCCAGAGCCCAGAGCCCCGAGCCCAGAGCCCAGAGCCCCGAGCCCCGAACCCAGAGCCCAGAGCCCCGAGCCCAGAGCCCAGAGCCCAGAGCCCCGAGCCCAGAGCCCAGAGCCCAGAGCCCCGAGCCCAGAGCCCAGAGCCCCGAGCCCAGAGCCCAGAGCCCCGAGCCCAGAGCCCAGAGCCCAGAGCCCAGAGCCCAGAGCCCAGAGCCCCGAACCCAGAGCCCAGAGCCCAGAGCCCAGAGCCCAGAGCCCCGAGCCCCGAACCCAGAGCCCAGAGCCCCGAACCCAGAGCCCAGAGCCCAGAGCCCTGAACCCAGAGCCCAGAGCCCCGAGCCCCGAGCCCCGAACCCAGAGCCCAGAGCCCAGAGCCCAGAACCCAGAGCCCCGAGCCCCGAGCCCCGAACCCCGAGCCCAGAGCCCAGAGCCCCGAGCCCAGAGCCCCGAGCCCCGAGCCCCGAACCCCGAACCCAGAGCCCCGAACCCAGAGCCCAGAGCCCAGAGCCCCGAGCCCAGAGCCCCGAGCCCCGAACCCAGAGCCCAGAGCCCCGAGCCCCGAGCCCCGAACCCAGAGCCCCGAGCCCAGAGCCCCGAGCCCCGAGCCCAGAGCCCAGAGCCCCGAACCCCGAGCCCAGAGCCCCGAACCCAGAGCCCAGAGCCCAGAGCCCCGAGCCCCGAGCCCAGAGCCCCGAGCCCAGAGCCCAGAGCCCAGAGCCCAGAGCCCAGAGCCCAGAGCCCCGAACCCAGAGCCCAGAGCCCAGAGCCCCGAGCCCAGAGCCCCGAACCCAGAGCCCAGAGCCCCGAGCCCCAAACACAGAACACAGAGCCCCGATCCCAGAGCCCCGATCCCCGAGCCCAGAGCCCAGATCCCAGAGCCCAGAGCCCAGAGCCCAGAGCCCCGAGCCCAGAGCCCAGAGCCCCGAACCCAGAGCCCAGAGCCCAGAGCCCAGAGCCCAGAGCCCAGAGCCCCGAACCCAGAGCCCAGAGCCCAGAGCCCCGAGCCCCGAACCCAGAGCCCAGAGCCCAGAGCCCCGAGCCCAGAGCCCAGAGCCCAGAGCCCAGAGCCCAGAGCCCGAGCCCCGAGCCCCGAGCCCCGGAACCCCGAGCCCAGAGCCCAGAGCCCTGAACCCAGAGCCCCGAGCCCCGGGCCCCGAGCCCCGAACCCCGAGCCCAGAGCCCAGAGCCCTGAACCCAGAGCCCAGAGCCCCGGGCCCGAGCCCCAACCCAGAGCCCAGAGCCCAGAGCCCTGAACCCAGAGCCCCGAGCCCAGAGCCCAGAGCCCCGAGCCCCGAGCCCCGAGCCCCGAGCCCAGAGCCCCGAGCCCCGAGCCCCGAGCCCCGACCCAAGATCCCAGAGCCACGATCCCAGAGCCCAGAGCCCAGAGCCCCGAGCCCAGAGCCCCGAGCCCCGACCCCAGAGCCCAGAGCCCCGAGCCCAGAGCCCCGAACCCAGAGCCCCGAGCCCAGAGCCCAGAGCCCAGAGCCCAGAGCCCAGAGCCCCGAACCCAGAGCCCAGAGCCCCGAACCCAGAGCCCAGAGCCCCGAACCCAGAGCCCAGAGCCCCGAGCCCCAAACACAGAACACAGAGCCCAGAGCCCAGAGCCCAGAGCCCAGAGCCCAGAGCCCAGAGCCGCTCTGATTGGTCAAAATGTTTCTGATGTCACGTCACTGCAGGAAGTAAAGTAAAGTAAAGTGAAAATCTTTTTTGCTCCATTGAAAACAAAACGTCGCCATCTTGGATTCACCCACAGGTTTAGTTTGGTTCTGTGTGTCGTACCTGAAGTCTCCGTCCACAGTGCAGTGACGTCCAGAACCAGAACCAGAACCCGACTTCCTGAGTCTCTCACAGGGACTCAGCCCGTCCCCCAACTGGTACTCTACAGAACAGAACCAGAACAGAACCAGGACTGAACCAGGACTGAACCAGGACTGAACCAGGACTAAACCAGGACTGAACCAGGTCCAAACCAGGTCCAAACCAGGTCTAAACCAGGTCCAAACCAGGTCCAAACCCGGTCTAAACCCGGTCTAAACCCGGTCTAAAACTGGTCCAAACCAGGTCTAAACCAGGTCCAAACCAGGTCCAAACCAGGTCTAAACCCGGTCTAAACCCGGTCTAAACCCGGTCTAAACCAGGTCTAAACCTGGTCTAAACCCGGTCTAAACCTGGTCTAAACCTGGTCCAAACATGGTCTAAACCCGGTCTAAACCTGGTCTAAACCCGGTCTAAACCTGGTCTAAACCTGGTCTAAACCCGGTCTAAACCCGGTCTAAACCTGGTCTAAACCTGGTCCAAACCTGGTCCAAACCAGGTCTAAACCTGGTCCAAACCTGGTCTAAACCTGGACTTACCTGAGGGTCTGGCCCACAGAGGAGCCGAGCAGAAGCTGAGCAGGACCCAGGTCAGGGCCTTGGTCCGGTCCATGGTTCTGGTCGGGATTTGGGTCTCGGTCTGGACCTGGACTCTTTATAAAGACCCGGGGCGCTGAGTCATGCTGAGTCCACAGGGTTCTCATGGTCCAGCGGGTCAGAACCGAGAGCGCCCCACGCCGCGCTGTGATTGGCTGAGCTCAGGAGGGCCCTTGAGCGCCGCGCTGTGATTGGCTGAGCTCAGGAGGGCCCTTGAGCGCCGCGCTGTGATTGGCTGAGCTCAGGAGGTGTTTTTTCCAGTGAAACTTCGACTCAGGAAAATCCAGAAGCTGAAAAACACTTGAAGCAAACGCGGTTTTCCTGAAACTGCAGCGACGTTGTGCCGGAGGTTCTACATGAAACTCTATGGTGCAATGTTCAGCAGTTACTACGGAGACGCAAAGCACCAAACACCAAAGACTCAAGAAAAAACACAAAAAGATTTAAAGAAACCAGGTCTAAACCAGGACTAAACCAGGACTAAACCAGGTCTAAACCAGGTCTAAACCAGGACTAAACCAGGTCTAAACCAGGTCTAAACCAGGTCTAAACCAGGTCTAAACCAGGACTAAAACAGGTCTAAACCAGGTCTAAACCAGGACTAAACCAGGTCTAAACCAGGACTAAACCAGGACTAAACCAGGTCTAAACCAGGACTAAACCAGGTCTAAACCAGGTCTAAACCAGGTCTAAACCAGGTCTAAACCAGGACTAAACCAGGTCTAAACCAGGTCTAAACCAGGTCTAAACCAGGTCTAAACCAGGACTAAACCAGGTCTAAACCAGGTCTAAATCAGGACTAAACCAGGACTAAACCAGGTCTAAACCAGGTCTAAACCAGGTCTAAACCAGGTCTAAACCAGGACTAAACCAGGACTAAACCAGGTCTAAACCAGGACTAAACCAGGTCTAAACCAGGACTCAACCAGGACTAAACCAGGTCTAAACCAGGTCTAAACCAGGACTAAACCAGGTCTAAACCAGGTCTAAACCAGGTCTAAACCAGGACTAAACCAGGACTAAGCCAGGTCTAAACCAGGTCTAAACCAGGACTAAACCAGGACTAAACCAGGTCTAAACCAGGACTAAACCAGGTCTAAACCAGGACTAAACCAGGACTAAACCAGGTCTAAACCAGGACTAAACCAGGTCTAAACCAGGTCTAAACCAGGTCTAAACCAGGACTAAACCAGGTCTAAACCAGGTCTAAACCAGGACTAAAACAGGACTAAACCAGGTCTAAACCAGGACTAAACCAGGTCTAAACCAGGTCTAAACCAGGTCTAAACCAGGACTAAACCAGGTCTAAACCAGGTCTAAACCAGGACTAAACCAGGACTAAACCAGGACTAAACCAGGTCTAAACCAGGACTAAACCAGGTCTAAACCAGGACTAAACCAGGTCTAAACCAGGTCTAAACCAGGACTAAACCAGGTCTAAACCAGGTCTAAACCAGGTC
The DNA here is from genome assembly GCA_030686955.1 of Odontamblyopus rebecca. Taxonomy (NCBI): domain Eukaryota; kingdom Metazoa; phylum Chordata; class Actinopteri; order Gobiiformes; family Gobiidae; genus Odontamblyopus; species Odontamblyopus rebecca. Next base: position 43,208,490 of record CM060657.1, read on the forward strand.
TAAACCAGGTCTAAACCAGGACTAAACCAGGTCTAAACCAGGACTAAACCAGGTCTAAACCAGGTCTAAACCAGGTCTAAACCAGGACTAAACCAGGACTAAACCAAGACGAAACCAGGACTAAACCAAGACGAAACCAGGTCTAAACCAGGACTAAACCAGGTCTAAACCAGGACTAAACCAGGTCTAAACCAGGACTAAAACAGGACTAAACCAGGTCTAAACCAGGTCTAAACCAGGACAAAACCAGGTCCCTGTCGCCCCTGTCGGCCCCTGTCACTCCTGTCGGCCCCTGTTGCCCCTGTTGCTCCTGTCGGCCTCTGTCGCTCCTGTCACTCCTGTCGCTCCTGTCGCTCCTGTCGGCCCCTGTCGCTTCTGTCGGCCCCTGTCGCTTCTGTCGGCCCCTGTCGCTCCTGTCGGCCCCTGTCCCTCCTGTCGGCCCCTGTCGCTCCTGTCCCTCCTGTCGCCCATCGCTCCTGTCGGCCCCTGTCGCTCCTGTCGGCCCCTGTCACTCCTGTCGGCCCCTGTCGCTCCTGTCGGCCCCTGTCCCTCCTGTCGGCCACTGTCGGTTCCTGTCGCTCCTGTCGGCCCCTGTCCCTCCTGTCGGCCCCTGTCGCTCCTGTCGGCCCCTGACGGGTGAGTGACGGGTGAGTGACAGGTGAGTGACAGGTGAGTGACAGGAGAGTGACGGGTGAGTGACGGGTGAGTGACGGGTGAGTGACGGGAGAGTGACGGGAGAGTGACAGGTGAGTGACAGGTGAGTGACGGGTGAGTGACGGGTGAGTGACGGGAGAGTGACAGGAGAGTGACAGGAGAGTGACGGGTGAGTGACGGGAGAGTGACAGGAGAGTGACAGGAGAGTGACAGGAGAGTGACGGGTGAGTGACGGGTGAGTGACGGATGAGTGACGGGTGAGTGACGGGAGAGTGACGGGAGAGTGACGGGAGAGTGACAGGAGAGTGACAGGTGAGTGACAGGAGAGTGACGGGAGAGTGACGGGAGAGTGACGGGAGAGTGACGGGAGAGTGACAGGAGAGTGACAGGAGAGTGACGGGTGAGTGACGGGTGAGTGACGGGAGAGTGACAGGAGAGTGACAGGAGAGTGACAGGTGAGTGACAGGTGAGTGACGGGAGAGTGACGGGAGAGTGACGGGAGAGTGACGGGAGAGTGACGGGAGAGTGACGGGAGAGTGACTGGTGAGTGACGGGAGAGTGCCTGGAGAGTGTCGGGTTAGTGACGGGAGAGTGACGGGAGAGTGACTGGAGAGTGACAGGAGAGTGACGGGTGAGTGACGGGAGAGTGACGGGAGAGTGACAGGAGAGTGACAGGAGAGTGACAGGTGAGTGACAGGAGAGTGACGGGAGAGTGACGGGAGAGTGACGGGAGAGTGACGGGAGAGTGACGGGAGAGTGACAGGAGAGTGACAGGAGAGTGACAGGAGAGTGACAGGAGAGTGACGGGAGAGTGACGGGAGAGTGACGGGAGAGTGACGGGTGAGTGACGGGAGAGTGACGGGAGAGTGACAGGAGAGTGACAGGAGAGTGACGGGTGAGTGACGGGTGAGTGACGGGAGAGTGACAGGAGAGTGACAGGAGAGTGACAGGAGAGTGACGGGTGAGTGACGGGTGAGTGACGGGAGAGTGACAGGAGAGTGACAGGAGAGTGACGGGTGAGTGACGGATGAGTGACGGGTGAGTGACGGGAGAGTGACGGGAGAGTGACAGGAGAGTGACAGGAGAGTGACAGGAGAGTGACAGGTGAGTGACGGGTGAGTGACGGGAGAGTGACGGGAGAGTGACGGGAGAGTGACGGGAGAGTGACGGGAGAGTGACGGGAGAGTGACAGGAGAGTGACGGGAGAGTGACGGGAGAGTGACGGGAGAGTGACGGGAGAGTGACGGGAGAGTGACGGGAGAGTGACGGGTTAGTGACGGGAGAGTGACGGGAGAGTGACAGGAGAGTGACAGGAGAGTGACAGGAGAGTGACGGGAGAGTGACGGGAGAGTGACGGGTGAGTGACGGGTAAGTGACGGGTGAGTGACGGGAGAGTGACGGGAGAGTGACAGGAGAGTGACAGGTGAGTGACAGGTGAGTGACGGGAGAGTGACGGGAGAGTGACGGGAGAGTGACGGGAGAGTGACGGGAGAGTGACAGGAGAGTGACAGGAGAGTGACGGGTGAGTGACAGGTGAGTGAAAGGAGAGTGACAGGAGAGTGACGGGTGAGTGACGGGTGAGTGACGGGTGAGTGACAGGAGAGTGACGGGTGAGTGACAGGTGAGTGACAGGAGAGTGACGGGTGAGTGTCTGGAGAGTGACGGTAGAGTGACGGGAGAGTGACAGGTGAGTGACTGGTGAGTGACAGGAGAGTGACAGGAGAGTGACAGGTGAGTGACAGGAGAGTGACAGGAGAGTGACGGGAGAGTGACGGGAGAGTGACGGGTGAGTGACGGGTGAGTGACAGGTGAGTGACAGGTGAGTGACAGGAGAGTGACAGGAGAGTGACTGGTGAGTGACTGGTGAGTGACGGGAGAGTGACGGGAGAGTGACGGGTGAGTGACGGGTGAGTGACGGGTGAGTGACGGGTGAGTGACAGGAGAGTGACGGGAGAGTGACAGGAGAGTGACGGGTGAGTGACGGGTGAGTGACGGGAGAGTGACGGGAGAGTGACGGGAGAGTGACGGGAGAGTGACGGGAGAGTGACGGGAGAGTGACAGGTGAGTGACAGGAGAGTGACGGGTGAGTGACGGGTGAGTGACAGGTGAGTGACAGGTGAGTGACAGGAGAGTGACGGGTGAGTGACGGGTGAGTGACGGGTGAGTGACGGGTGAGTGACGGGAGAGTGACGGGAGAGTGACAGGTGAGTGACGGGTGAGTGACGGGTGAGTGACGGGTGAGTGACGGGAGAGTGACAGGAGAGTGACAGGAGAGTGACAGGAGAGTGACGGGTGAGTGACCGGTGAGTGACGGATGAGTGACGGGTGAGTGACAGGTGAGTGACAGGAGAGTGACAGGTGCTTGACAGGTGAGTGACAGGTGTGTGACGGGTGAGTGACGGGTAAGTGACGGGTGAGTGACGGGAGAGTGACGGGAGAGTGACAGGAGAGTGACAGGTGAGTGACGGGTGAGTGACGGGAGAGTGACAGGAGAGTGACAGGAGAGTGACGGGTGAGTGACAGGTGAGTGACAGGAGAGTGACGGGTGAGTGACAGGAGAGTGACGGGTGAGTGACGGGAGAGTGACGGGAGAGTGACAGGAGAGTGACAGGAGAGTGACAGGAGAGTGACGGGTGAGTGACGGGAGAGTGACGGGAGAGTGACAGGAGAGTGACAGGTGAGTGACAGGAGAGTGACAGGAGAGTGACGGGTGAGTGACTGGAGAGTGACGGGTGAGTGACGGGAGAGTGACGGGAGAGTGACGGGAGAGTGACTGGTGAGTGACAGGTGAGTGACAGGAGAGTGACAGGAGAGTGACAGGTGAGTGACAGGAGAGTGACAGGAGAGTGACTGGTGAGTGACTGGTGAGTGACGGGAGAGTGACTGGAGAGTGACGGGAGAGTGACAGGTGAGTGACAGGAGAGTGACGGGTGAGTGACAGGAGAGTGACGGGTGAGTGACGGGAGAGTGACAGGTGAGTGACAGGAGAGTGACAGGTGAGTGACAGGTGAGTGACAGGAGAGTGACGGGTGAGTGACGGGTGAGTGACGGGAGAGTGACGGGAGAGTGACGGGAGAGTGACGGGTGAGTGACGGGTGAGTGACGGGAGAGTGACGGGTGAGTGACTGGAGAGTGACTGGAGAGTGACCGGAGAGTGACCGGTGAGTGACGGGAGAGTGACTGGTGAGTGACGGTGAGTGACGGGAGAGTGACGGGAGAGTGACGGGAGAGTGACGGAGAGTGACAGGTGAGTGACAGGAGAGTGACAGGAGAGTGACAGGAGAGTGACAGGAGAGTGACGGGTGAGTGACGGGTGAGTGACGGGAGAGTGACGGGAGAGTGACAGGAGAGTGACAGGTGAGTGACCGGAGAGTGACAGGAGAGTGACGGGTGAGTGACGGGTGAGTGACGGGAAAGTGACGGGAGAGTGACGGGAGAGTGACGGGAGAGTGACAGGTGAGTGACGGGTGAGTGACGGGTGAGTGACGGGAGAGTGACGGGAGAGTGACAGGAGAGTGACGGGTGAGTGACGGGAGAGTGACGGGAGAGTGACGGGAGAGTGACTGGAGAGTGACAGGAGAGTGACGGGTGAGTGACAGGTGAGTGACTGGAGAGTGACGGGTGAGTGACAGGAGAGTGACGGGTGAGTGACGGGAGAGTGACGGGAGAGTGACGGGAGAGTGACCGGAGAGTGACCGGAGAGTGACCGGAGAGTGACAGGAGAGTGACAGGAGAGTGACCGGAGAGTGACAGGAGAGTGACAGGAGAGTGAACGGAGAGTGACGGTTGAGTGACGGGTGAGTGACGGGTGAGTGACGGGTGAGTGACGGGTGAGTGACGGGTGAGTGACTGGTGAGTGACTGGAGAGTGACGGGAGAGTGACTGGAGAGTGACGGGTGAGTGACAGGAGAGTGACAGGAGAGTGACGGGTGAGTGACGGGTGAGTGACTGTTGCGTGACGGGAGAGTGCCGGGTGAGTGACGGGTGAGTGACGGGTGAGTGTCGGGTGATTGACAGGATAGTGACTGGTGTGTGACGGGTGATTGACGGGTGAGTGACGGGAGAGTGACAGGAGAGTGACAGGAGAGTGACGGGTGAGTGACGGGTGAGTGACGGGTGAGTGAAGCGAGAGTGACGGGAGAGTGACGGGAGAGTGACAAGAGAGTGACAGGTGAGTGACAGGTGAGTGACGGGAGAGTGACGGGTGAGTGACGGGTGAGTGACGGGTGAGTGACGGGTGAGTGACAGGTGAGTGACAGGAGAGTGACAGGAGAGTGACGGGTGAGTGACGGGTCAGTGACAGGTGAGTGACGGGAGAGTGACGGGTGAGTGACGGGTGAGTGACGGGTGAGTGACGGGTGAGTGACAGGTGAGTGACAGGAGAGTGACGGCAGAGTGACGGGTGAGTGACGGGAGAGTGACTGGAGAGTGACTGGAGAGTGACGGGTGAGTGACGGGTGAGTGACGGGTGAGTGACGGGAGAGTGACAGGAGAGTGACAGGAGAGTGACAGGAGAGTGACGGGTGAGTGACGGGTGAGTGACGGGAGAGTGACGGGAGAGTGACGGTAGAGGGACGGGTGAGTGACGGGTGAGTGACGGGTGAGTGACGGGAGCGTGACGGGAGAGTGACTGGAGGGTGACGGGAGAGTGACAAGAGAGTGACAGGTGAGTGACAGGTGAGTGACGGGTGAGTGACGGGAGAGTGACGGGAGAGTGACGGGAGAGTGACAAGAGAGTGACAGGTGAGTGACAGGTGAGTGACGGGTGAGTGACGGGTGAGTGACAGGTGAGTGACTTGAGAGTGACAGTTGAGACAGGTGAGTGACTTGTGAGACAGGTGAGTGACTGGTGAGTGACGGGAGAGTGACAGGAGAGTGACAGGAGAGTGACGGGTGAGTGACAGGTGAGTGACAGGAGAGTGACGGGTGAGTGACGGGTGAGTGACGGGAGAGTGACGGGAGAGTGACGGGAGAGTGACGGGAGAGTGACAGGTGAGTGACAGGAGAGTGACGGGAGAGTGACGGGAGAGTGACGGGAGAGTGACGGGAGAGTGACAGGAGAGTGACAGGAGAGTGACGGGTGAGTGACAGGTGAGTGACAGGAGAGTGACGGGTGAGTGACAGGAGAGTGACGGGTGAGTGACGGGAGAGTGACGGGAGAGTGACGGGAGAGTGACAGGTGAGTGACAGGTGAGTGACAGGAGAGTGACAGGAGAGTGACAGGTGAGTGACAGGTGAGTGACAGGTGAGTGACAGGAGAGTGACGGGAGAGTGACAGGAGAGTGACGGGTGAGTGACGGGTGAGTGACGGGAGAGTGACGGGAGAGTGACGGGAGAGTGACAGGTGAGTGACAGGTGAGTGACAGGAGAGTGACAGGAGAGTGACAGGTGAGTGACAGGAGAGTGACAGGAGAGTGACGGGTGAGTGACGGGTGAGTGACGGGTGAGTGACGGGAGAGTGACGGGAGAGTGACAGGTGAGTGACAGGAGAGTGACGGGTGAGTGACGGGTGAGTGACGGGAGAGTGACAGGAGAGTGACAGGTGAGTGACAGGTGCTTTCATACTGAACTGCAGCTCTGGCCCTTCTGTAAAACTAAACCATGTTTGGTTCAGTCGTGGTTTAGAACTAAAGAAAAAAACGACTCAGACTTGGAGAAAGTTCTTTTAATATAAAACACGATCGTCCAAAACAGAGCGACCGCTTCGGATCTGGGACTAAACCCGCAGACGCACTCTCGCAGACGCACTCTCACCGACGCAGACTCGCAGACGCTCTCTCGCAAACGCTGTAGCAGACACCCTCTCGCAGATGCCCTCCTCTCGCAGACGCCCTCTCGCAGACGCTGTCGCAGACGCCCTCCGCTCGCAGACGCCCTCTTGCAAACGCTCTCGCAGACGCTCTCTCGCAGACGCTCTCTCGCAGACACACTCTCACCGATGCAGACTCGCAGACACAGACTCGCAGACGCTGTCGCAGACGCCCTCCTCTCGCAAACGCTCTCTCGCAAACGCTCTCGCAGACGCTCTCTCGCAAACGCTCTCGCAGACGCTCTCGCGCAGACGCCCTCTCGCAGACGCCCTCTCGCAGACGCCCTCTCGCAGACGCCCTCTCGCAGACGCCCTCTCGCAGACGCAGACTTGCAGACGCATTCACAGACGCAGACACGCTCTCGCAGATGCTCTCTTGCAGACGCAGACGTTCTCCCGCAGACGCGCTCTCGCAAACGCACTCTCGCAGATGTTCTCCTGCAGACGCGCTCTCGCAGACGCACTCTCGCAGACGCAGACGCTCTCCCGCAGACGCACTCTCGCAGACCTTCTCCTGCAGACGCGCTCTCGCAGACGTTCTCCTGCAGACGCGCTCTCGCAGACGTTCTCCTGCAGACGCGCTCTCGCAGACGCGCTCTCGCAGACACACTCTCGCAGACGCTCTCCCGCAGACGCACTCTCGCAGACCTTCTCCTGCAGACGCGCTCTCGCAGACGCACTCTCGCAGACGTTCTCCTGCAGACGCGCTCTCGCAGACCTTCTCCTGCAGACGCGCTCTCGCAGACCTTCTCCTGCAGACGCGCTCTCGCAGACGTTCTCCTGCAGACGCGCTCTCGCAGACCTTCTCCTGCAGACGCGCTCTCGCAGACGCACTCTCGCAGACGCAGACGCTCTCCCGCAGACGCACTCTCGCAGACCTTCTCCTGCAGACGCGCTCTCGCAGACGCACTCTCGCAGACGTTCTCCTGCAGACGCGCTCTCGCAGACGCACTCTCGCAGACGCAGACGCTCTCCCGCAGACGCACTCTCGCAGACGTTCTCCTGCAGACGCGCTCTCGCAGATGCTTTCTTGCAGACGCAGACGCTTTCCCGCAGACGCGCTCCCAGAACCACACAGTCGCTGGTTCAAATATCAGAAAATGGCACATCATCATGATTAAACGTGAAACGTGAAAAAGTACAGCAAAAATACAGCACAAAAATAGAAGCATTAATATAAAAGTCTGGACCTGGTTTAGTCTGGATTTAGTTCTGGTTTAGTTCTAATTTGGTTCTAATTTGGTCCTAAATTGGTCCCAATTTATTCCTGGTTTGGTCCTGGATGGTTCTGGTTTAGTCCTCATTTAGTCCTGGTTCGGTCCAGGTTTGGTCCCAGATAAATCCATTAAGAAAATATTTTAAAAACAATCTTAAAAGACCCAAGTCCACAGCTGAGTCCAGACCGGGTCCAGACCGGGTCCAAACCAGGTCCAGTCCTGGTTTAGGCCCCGTTCTCGTTGAGCTTCTGGGCCTCGGCAGGTTCCTGGGTCGGGTTTTCTGGGTTCTGGGCGGGTTTCCATGGAAGTCCGTGAGTCCGATAGAAGAAGATCAGGTCGAGCAAGAAGAGCAGAGACGCCAGAATCCCGAAGACCTGGAACAGAGACCGGCTTTAGTCCAGTTTTAGCCCCGTTTTAGCCCTGGTTTAGACCCAGTCCGTCCCCGGTCTTGGTCCTGGTCTTACCGCGGCGCTGCTCTCGAGGGCGGAGCCGCTGTTGTTGGCCAAAAACGCGATGGAGGCGATGAAGAACAGCACCAAGATGGCCGCCGTGTACAGGAAATCCTGAAAAGAAACAGGAAGTGAGTCAGATGCCCTCCCGTGCCCCTGATGCCCTCCCTGATGCCCTCCCGTACCAGCATGCCCCTGATGCCCTCCCTGATGCCCCTGATGCCCTCCCTGATGCCCCTGATGCCCTCCCTTATGCCCTCCCTGATGCCCCTGATGCCCTCCCGTACCAGCGTGCCCCAGCAGGTGGCGCTCCTCCGGTGCAGCGGCGTCGCCAGCAGCACCAGCAGCAGCGTCGTGAAGAGAAACGCAGAGCAGCTCACGAACTCGAAGAAATACAGAGCCCCACAGGAAATACAGGACGACACGAGTTCCTCCTGCACCAAGGAGACGAGCGAGAGGACCTGAGGAGAGACCAGAGACCAGACCTGAGACCAGGACCAGACCGGGACTGAGACCGGGACCAGACCGGGACTGAGACCGGGACCAGACCGGGACTGAGACCAGCCCGGGACTGAGACCAGGACCAGACCGGGACTGAGACCAGGACCAGACCGGGACTGAGACCAGACCGGGACTGAGACCAGGACCAGACCGGGACTGAGACCGGGACCAGACCGGGACTGAGACCGGGACCAGACCGGGACTGAGACCAGCCCGGGACTGAGACCAGGACCAGACCGGGACTGAGACCAGGACCAGACCGGGACTGAGACCAGACCGGGACTGAGACCAGGACCAGACCGGGACTGAGACCAGAGACCAGACCTGAGACCAGGACCAGACCGGAACTGAGACCAGACCGGGACTGAGACCAGACCGGGACTGAGACCAGACCGGGACTGAGACCAGGACCAGACCGGGACTGAGACCAGAGACCAGTCCGGGACTGAGAGCAGGACCAGACCGGGACTGAGACCAGACCGGGACTGAGACCAGACCGGGACTGAGACCAGGACCAGACCGGGACTGAGACCAGACCGGGACTGAGACCGGGACCAGACCGGGACTGAGACTGGGACCAGACCGGGACTGAGACCAGCCCGGGACTGAGACCAGGACCAGACCGGGACTGAGACCAGACCGGGACTGAGACCAGGACCAGACCGGGACTGAGACCAGGACCAGACCAGGACTGAGACCAGACCGGGACTGAGACCAGACCGGGACTGAGACCAGGACCAGACCGGGACTGAGACCAGACCGGGACTGAGACCAGACCGGGACTGAGACCAGACCGGGACTGAGACCAGGACCAGACCAGGACTGAGACCAGAGACCAGACCTGAGACCAGGACCAGACCGGGACTGAGACCAGGACCAGACCGGGACTGAGACCAGACCGGGACTGAGACCAGACCGGGACTGAGACCGGGACCAGATCGGGACTGAGACCGGGACCGGACCGGGACTGAGACCGGGACCGGACCGGGACTGAGACCGGGACCGGACCGGGACTGAGACCGGGACCGGATTGGGACTGAGACCGGGACCAGACCGGGACTGAGACCGGGACCAGACCGGGACTGAGACCGGGACCAGACCGGGACTGAGACCAGGATCAGACCGGGACTGAGACCAGGACCAGACCGGGACTGAGACCAGGACTGAGACCTGAGGTCACAGAGAGAACACTCATATTCACTGAGTCACAGGGAGAACACTCATATTCACTGAGTCACAGAGAGAACACTCATATTCACTGAGTCGAGTCCTTTAGTCCCACAGAAGCTGAAGCAGCAGCACAAGGAAAGAGCTGCTTTTTTTCAGCTCTTACAGTTTATGCAAATGAGTCACACGCAGGTCTGTCACACGTGGATCTCACACGTGGGTCTGTCACACGCGGGTCTGTCACACGTGGATCTCACACGTGGGTCTGTCACACGCGGGTCTGTCACACGCGGGTCTGTCACACGTGGATCTCACACGTGGGTCTGTCACACGCGGGTCTGTCACACGCGGGTCTGTCACACGTGGATCTCACACGCGGGTCTGTCACACGCGGGTCTGTCACACGTGGATCTCACACGCGGGTCTGTCACACGTGGATCTCACACGTGGGTCTGTCACACGCGGGTCTGTCACACGCGGGTCTGTCACACGCGGGTCTGTCACACGTGGATCTCACACGCGGGTCTGTCACACGTGGATCTCTGCCACGCGGGTCTGTCACGCGGTCTCTCACGCGGTCTGTCACGTGTGTCTGTCACACGCTGGTCTGTCACACGCGGGTCTGTCACACGCGGGTCTCACACGCGGGTCTGTCACACGCGGGTCTGTCACACGCGGGTCTGTCACACGTGGATCTCACACGCGGGTCTGTCACACGCGGGTCTGTCACACGTGGATCTCACACGCGGGTCTGTCACACGCGGGTCTCACACGTGGGTCTGTCACACGCGGGTCTGTCACACGCGGGTCTGTCACACGCGGGTCTGTCACACGTGGATCTCACACGTGGGTCTGTCACACGCGGGTCTGTCACACGCGGGTCTGTCACACGTGGATCTCACACGCGGGTCTGTCACACGTGGATCTCACACGTGGGTCTGTCACACGCGGGTCTGTCACACGTGGATCTCACACGCGGGTCTGTCACACGCGGGTCTCACACGTGGGTCTGTCACACGCGGGTCTGTCACACGCGGGTCTCACACGTGGGTCTGTCACACGCGGGTCTGTCACACGCGGGTCTGTCACACGTGGATCTCACACGCGGGTCTGTCACACGTGGATCTCACACGCGGGTCTGTCACACGTGGATCTCACACGCGGGTCTGTCACACGCGGGTCTGTCACACGTGGTGTGGACTTAACATGTGCAAAGGAGACACGACAATAACAAACGATTACTCGATTATTCGAACTAAATAATCGATCACTGTAATAATCGATCACTGTAATAATCGATCCCTGTAATAATCGATCACTGTAATAATCGATCACTGTAATAATCGATCACTGTAATAATCGATCACTGTAATAATCGATCCCTGTAATAATCGACAGAATAATCGATCACTGTAATAATCGACAGAATAATCGATCCCTGTAATAATCGACAGAATAATCGATCCCTGTAATAATCGACAGAATAATCGATCCCTGTAATAATCGATCACTGTAATAATCGATCACTGTAATAATCGATCACTGTAATAATCGATCACTGTAATAATCGATCACTGTAATAACCGATCCCTGTAATAATCGATCACTGTAATAATCGATCACTGTAATAATCGATCACTGTAATAATCGACAGAATAATCGATCCCTGTAATAATCGACAGAATAATCGATCCCTGTAATAATCGACAGAATAACCGATCCCTGTAATAACCGATCCCTGTAATAATCGATCACTGTAATAATCGATCACTGTAATAATCGATCACTGTAATAATCGATCACTGTAATAATCGACAGAATAATCGATCACTGTAATAATCGATCACTGTAATAATCGACAGAATAATCGATCACTGTAATAATCGATCACTGTAATAATCGATCACTGTAATAATCGACAGAATAATCGATCACTGTAATAATCGACAGAATAATCGATCCCTGTAATAATCGACAGAATAATCGATCACTGTAATAATCGATCCCTGTAATAATCGATCACTGTAATAATCGACAGAATAATCGATCCCTGTAATAATCGACAGAATAATCGATCCCTGTAATAATCGACAGAATAATCGATCCCTGTAATAATCGACAGAATAATCGATCCCTGTAATAATCGATCCCTGTAATAATCGATCACTGTAATAATCGATCACTGTAATAATCGACAGAATAATCGATCACTGTAATAATCGACAGAATAATCGATCACTGTAATAATCGACAGAATAATCGATCACTGTAATAATCGACAGAATAATCGATCACTGTAATAATCGATCACTGTAATAATCGACAGAATAATCGATCCCTGTAATAATCGACAGAATAATCGATCACTGTAATAATCGACAGAATAACCGATCCCTGTAATAATCGATCCCTGTAATAATCGATCACTGTAATAATCGATCACTGTAATAATCGATCACTGTAATAATTGACAGAATAATCGATCACTGTAATAATCGATCACTGTAATAATCGACAGAATAATCGATCACTGTAATAATCGATCACTGTAATAATCGATCACTGTAATAATCGACAGAATAATCGATCCCTGTAATAATCGACAGAATAACCGATCCCTGTAATAACCGATCACTGTAATAATCGATCACTGTAATAATCGACAGAATAATCGATCACTGTAATAATCGATCACTGTAATAATCGATCACTGTAATAATCGACAGAATAATCGATCCCTGTAATAATCGACAGAATAATCGATCACTGTAATAATCGATCCCTGTAATAATCGATCACTGTAATAATCGATCACTGTAATAATCGACAGAATAATCGATCCCTGTAATAATCGACAGAATAATCGATCCCTGTAATAATCGACAGAATAATCGATCCCTGTAATAACCGATCCCTGTAATAACCGATCCCTGTAATAACCGATCACTGTAATAACCGATCCCTGTAATAACCGATCACTGTAATAATCGATCACTGTAATAATCGATCACTGTAATAATCGATCACTGTAATAATCGACAGAATAATCGATCACTGTAATAATCGACAGAATCGACAGCTGCAGCACTAATTTTAATGTAAAAATGTTAATGATTAATTGAAAATCGATCGTTAATTTTCCTGATGATCGATTAATAAAATTTAATTGAAGCCCGTCCCCAGTTCTGATGCAGAAACAGCTGAAAACCAGAGGGAACTACATAGACCATGATCCTTTGCTCCGGTTCAGTGCAGAAGAAATAACTGTTCTCAGCACTTTTACATCTTCATTCTGTGGATTCAGTCTGAAGCATTTTTAGAGGAAAAAGTCTCAGATTCACAGTTTTATATCAGAATAAATGTGGAACAGATTTGGATTTCGTTCCGTCCCTGAAGATGATAAATTTTGCACCAAACGACTGAAGCGTTTTAGACTCAGTCTGTTCTTCTGTAGAACATCACAACATCGTGAACTTTCCCACGATATCGTGATAAATATCGTACGTGAGGTTCAGACCGTATCGTATCGTATCGAGACACTTGGATATCGGTGCAGAGACGTGACTGAAGTCGCCTCAAACTCAAACCTACAAACACTGAGTGGTGTTTGTGCTGCAGAAAGTTCAGTTTGTGATTCTGGTTCTTCAGATATTCACAGTTTGATTTTGGTCGATGACGTCGTCCAGAACCTCAGAATGTGAAACAGCCTCAAAACAGAAGAAAATGATGTCAAACGTTTGTATTTGGTTTGTGCTGTTTTGTGCTGTGACAGTTTCATTGGTGTGAGTTTATTTCTAAAATTCTTCATTATTATTTCTGTGGTAATTACAGGACGTCATTTCTGCTCAGCTGACGGAGACAAACTCCACAAAACTAGAGAAGAGAAACGACCTGAGGCTGAGGAAAAGTCTGTCTCAGTCTTTAGTCTTTTGCTTCTGATTCAGATTTTATAATAACACAGACTTTTCCTCATCCACCATTTTCCTTCTTCCTGTGGGTCTGAGGCCAGTTTGACCTGTAAAAGAATCGTTCATTTCTCCAAAACTAAAGAAGCACAAACCAAACTTTTTGCAGCAGAAACGATGGACCTGTTTGTGTCGGTTTGTGTTTGACGGGCGACTTCAGGTCCTTCAGTTCTGTGTTTGACGGGCGACTTCAGGTCCTTCAGTTCTGTGTTTGACGGGCGACTTCAGGTCCTTCAGTTCTGTGTTGACGGGCGACTTCAGGTCCTTCAGTTCTGTGTTTGACGGGCGACTTCAGGTCCTTCAGTTCTGTGTTTGACGGGCGACTTCAGGTCCTTCAGTTCTGTGTTTGACGGGCGACTTCAGGTCCTTCAGTTCTGTGTTTGACGGGCGACTTCAGGTCCTTCAGTTCTGTGTTTGACGGGCGACTTCAGGTCCTTCAGTTCTGTTACAAACCCTGCGAGGGCCGTTCAATGCCGCTTGCAGGAGCTGGAAGAACCTTCTAGAACCCGTCCATGTTCCACTGGACCTGGACCTGGTCCTGGATCCGGGGGAGGATCTGGACCTGGTCCTGGTCCTGGATCCGGGGGAGGATCTGGACCTGGACCTGGTCCTGGATCCGGGGCCCGGGAGAAGCGGATGTTTTGTAACTGACTTTGTGCTGAGGCTGAAATTTCACTTCTCATTTTAGAAACGGTCACAAAACAGAATTAGGAAACAGGCCTGGACTAAACCAGGACTAAACCAGGACTAAACCAGGACTAAACCAGGACTAAACCAGGACTAAACCAGGACTAAACTGGGACTAAACCAGGACTAAACCAGGACTGAACCGGGACTAAACTGGGACTAAACCGGGACTAAACCGGGACTGAACCAGGACTAAAGCAGGACTAAAGCAGGACTAAACCAGGACTGAACCAGGACTAAACCAGGACTAAACTGGGACTAAACCGGGACTGAACCAGGACTAAAGCAGGACTAAACCAGGACTAAACCAGGACTAAACCAGGACTGAACCAGGACTAAACCAGGACTAAACCAGGACTAAACCAGGACTAAACCAGGACTGAACCAGGACTAAACCAGGACTGAACCAGGACTGAACCAGGACTGAACCAGGACTAAACCAGGACTGAACCAGGACTAAACCAGGACTAAACCAGGACTAAACCAGGACTGAACCAGGACTAAACTGGGACTAAACCGGGACTAAACTGGGACTAAACCGGGACTGAACCAGGACTAAAGCAGGATTAAACCAGGACTAAACCAGGACTAAACCAGGACTAAACTGGGACTAAACCGGGACTGAACCAGGACTAAACCAGGACTAAACCAGGACTAAACTGGGACTGAACCAGGACTAAAGCAGGACTAAACCAGGACTCACCACTTGGGCGAGTTTGGTGCAGAACCTCTTGAGGTCCAGGATCTCGGTCGGGACCAGGAAACATTTGTCTTTGGGGTTTGGCGCCGTAGTCGGGGCGTAGACAGTGTCGGCCATTTTGGTTCTGCCACAGTAAAAGTCCTGTCAAAATAAAAGAGCAGACGTCACCACAGGGACCGGGACCAGGACCGGGACCAGGACCCGGGACCAGGACCAGGAACCGGGACCCGGGACCCGGGACCCGGAACCGGGACCGGAACCGGGACCGGGACCAGGACCCGGGACCAGGACCAGACCAGACCTGAGACCAGGACCAGACCAGGACCAGACCTGAGACCAGGACCAGGACCAGGACCCGGGACCAGGACCAGACCTGAGATCAGGACCAGACCAGGACCAGGACCAGACCTGAGACCGGGACCAGGACCAGGACCAGGACCAGGACCAGACCTGAGACCGGGACCAGGACCAGACCTGAGACCGGGACCAGACCAGGACCCGGGACCGGGACCAGACCTGAGACCGGGACCAGGACCAGAACTGAGACCGGGACCAGACCAGGACCCGGGACCGGGACCAGACCAGGACCAGACTAGGACCAGACCTGAGACCAGGACCAGACCAGGACCAGACCTGAGACCAAGACCAGAACCGGGACCAGGACCAGGGAAATGGGTTTGTTTATTTATTCAAATCAGAGTCAGAATCAGAGTTTACAGACGCGTGAGGCGCAGACGCGTGAGGCGCAGACGCGTGAGGCGCAGACGCGTGAGGCGCAGACGCGTGAGGCACAGACGCGTGAGACACAGACGCGTGAAGCAGATGCGGTGGAACGGGCGCGTGGGACGCACATGCGCACTGATGATGCTGAAGTTTGGGCTCAGACCAAACTGTGAAACCACAGCGCAAAAAGTGAATAACACGGGTTAAACCGAGATAAACGGGCAAAAGTGGGACAAAACTCACGAATAAACCGGGACCTGACCCAGAACTAGAACGGGACTAACCCAAGACCAAAACCAGGACCAAAGCGAAACGAAACGAGTGTAGCCCAGAGTGTGACCATCACTGACCGCGGCACCACGTCAAACTCCAGTGAAGTGTTAAAAGGGACCTGAACCAGGACTAAACCAGGACTAAACCAGGACTAAACCAGGACTAAACCAGGATTAGTCCAGTCCTGAGCCGTCCTCCAGGACTGGGACTGTCAGGAGACACAGGGCGTAAAAAGAGTCTTTTGGGGACTTTCCGTGGCCTCGCCTCTGGTCCCGGGAGCGCTGGTCGCGCGGGCCCGGCTCTGAGTGTCTCTTTTGGGGCTGGACTCACCTGGTCCGCGCGGTTGGGGTCGGTTCGTGTCCGGTGGTGTGACTTTTGCCGTGTTTCTGAGTGTTTCCGCGGCCAAACTTCCGTGTCTGCTTCACTTTGCGTCAAAGTGTGCACAAAACCGCAGAGAGCTGCTTCCGCCCGGCTCTTCACGATAAAAGCACAAAACAAAGTCTTATTTTGAAAGGTTGATTGGACTTAAACGCGTTTCCTGTTGAACACGGCGTCAGTGCGAACAGAATGAAAAGAAACAGGAGTCTGACTTTAGTGCAGTTTCTGTGTCGAACCACGAGAGGGAGACACCTCACTACAGTATAACAGTACTACAGTATAACACAGTACTACAGTATAACAGTACTACAGTATAACAGTACTACAGTATAACACAGTACTAGAGTATAACAGTACTACAGTATAACACAGTACTACAGTATAACAGTACTACAGTATAACAGTACTACAGTATAACAGTACTACAGTATAACACAGTACTACAGTATAACAGTACTACAGTATAACACAGTACTACAGTATAACACAGTACTACAGTATAACAGTACTACAGTATAACACAGTACTACAGTATAACAGTACTACAGTATAACAGTACTACAGTATAACAGTACTACAGTATAACACAGTACTACAGTATAACAGTACTACAGTATAACACAGTACTACAGTATAACACAGTACTACAGTATAACACAGTACTACAGTATAACACAGTACTACAGTATAACACAGTACTACAGTATAACAGTACTACAGTATAACACAGTACTACAGTATAACACAGTACTACAGTATAACAGTACTACAGTATAACACAGTACTACAGTATAACACAGTGCTACAGTATAACAGTACTACAGTATAACACAGTACTACAGTATAACACAGTGCTACAGTATAACACAGTACTACAGTATAACAGTACTACAGTATAACAGTACTACAGTATAACACAGTACTACAGTATAACAGTACTACAGTATAACACAGTACTACAGTATAACAGTACTACAGTATAACACAGTACTACAGCATAACAGTACTACAGTATAACACAGTACTACAGTATAACACAGTACTACAGTATAACAGTACTACAGTATAACACAGTACTACAGTATAACAGTACTACAGTATAACACAGTACTACAGTATAACAGTACTACAGTATAACACAGTACTACAGTATAACAGTACTACAGTATAACAGTACTACAGTATAACAGTACTACAGTATAACACAGTACTACAGTATAACAGTACCACAGTATCACAGTACTACACTATAACACAGTACTACAGTAAAACAGTACTACAGTATAACACAGTACTACAGTATAACAGTACTACAGTATAACAGTACTACAGTATAACACAGTACTACAGTATAACACAGTACTACAGTATAACACAGTACTACAGTATAACAGTACCACAGTATAACAGTACTACACTATAACACAGTACTACAGTAAAACAGTACTATAGTATAACACAGTACTACAGTATAACAGTACTACAGTATAACACAGTACTAGAGTATAACAGTACTACAGTATAACACAGTACTAGAGTATAACAGTACCACAGTATAACAGTACTACAGTATAACACAGTACTACAGTATAACAGTACTACAGTATAACACAGTACTACAGTATAACAGTACTACAGTATAACAGTACTACAGTATAACACAGTACTACAGTATAACAGTACTACAGTATAACACAGTACTACAGTATAACACAGTACTACAGTATAACAGTACTACAGTATAACACAGTACTACAGTATAACAGTACTACAGTATAACACAGTACTACAGTATAACAGTACTACAGTATAACACAGTACTACAGTATAACAGTACTACAGTATAACAGTACTACAGTATAACAGTACTACAGTATAACACAGTACTACAGTATAACACAGTACTACAGTATAACAGTACTACAGTATAACACAGTACTACAGTATAACAGTACTAAAGTATAACACAGTACTAGAGTATAACAGTACTACAGTATAACACAGTACTAGAGTATAACAGTACTACAGTATAACACAGTACTACAGTATAACACAGTACTACAGTATAACAGTACTACAGTATAACACAGTACTACAGTATAACACAGTACTACAGTATAACAGTACTACAGTATAACACAGTACTACAGTATAACAGTACTACAGTATAACACAGTACTAGAGTATAACAGTACTACAGTATAACACAGTACTAGAGTATAACAGTACTACAGTATAACAGTACTACAGTATAACAGTACTACAGTATAACACAGTACTACAGTATAACACAGTACTACAGTATAACAGTACTACAGTATAACACAGTACTACAGTATAACAGTACTAAAGTATAACACAGTACTACAGTATAACACAGTACTACAGTATAACACAGTACTACAGTATAACAGTACTACAGTATAACAGTACTACAGTATAACACAGTTCTACAGTATAACAGTACTACAGTATAACACAGTACTACAGTATAACAGTACTACAGTATAACACAGTACTACAGTATAACAGTAATAAAGTATAACACAGTACTAGAGTATAACACAGTACTACAGTATAACAGTACTACAGTATAACACAGTACTACAGTATAACACAGTACTACAGTATAACAGTACTACAGTATAACACAGTACTACAGTATAACAGTACTACAGTATAACACAGTACTACAGTATAACACAGTACTACAGTATAACAGTACTACAGTATAACACAGTACTACAGTATAACACAGTACTACAGTATAACACAGTACTACAGTATAACAGTACTACAGTATAACACAGTACTACAGTATAACAGTACTACAGTATAACACAGTACTACAGTATAACAGTACTACAGTATAACACAGTACTACAGTATAACACAGTACTACAGTATAACACAGTACTACAGTATAACACAGTACTACAGTATAACACAGTACTACAGTATAACACAGTACTACAGTATAACACAGTACTACAGTATAACACAGTACTACAGTATAACAGTACTACAGTATAACACAGTACTACAGTATAACAGTACTACAGTATAACACAGTACTACAGTATAACAGTACTACAGTATAACAGTACTACAGTATAACACAGTTCTACAGTATAACAGTACTACAGTATAACACAGTACTACAGTATAACAGTACTACAGTATAACACAGTACTACAGTATAACACAGTACTACAGTATAACAGTACTACAGTATAACACAGTACTACAGTATAACAGTACTACAGTATAACACAGTACTACAGTATAACACAGTACTACAGTATAACACAGTACTACAGTATAACAGTACTACAGTATAACACAGTACTACAGTATAACAGTACTACAGTATAACACAGTACTACAGTATAACACAGTACTACAGTATAACAGTACTACAGTATAACACAGTACTACAGTATAACAGTACTACAGTATAACACAGTACTACAGTATAACACAGAACTACAGTATAACACAATTACTACAGTATAACACAGTACTACAGTATAACACAGTACTACAGTATAACACAGTACTACAGTATAACAGTACTACAGTATAACACATTAATACATTATAACATTAATACATTATAACACATTACTACATTATAACAGTACTACAGTATAACAGTACTACAGTATAACACAGTACTACAGTATAACAGTACTACAGTATAACACAGTACTACAGTATAACAGTACTACAGTATAACAGTACTACAGTATAACACAGTACTACAGTATAACACAGTACTACAGTATAACACAGTACTACAGTATAACAGTACTACAGTATAACACAGTACTACAGTATAACAGTACTACAGTATAACACAGTACTACAGTATAACAGTACTACAGTATAACACAGTACTACAGTATAACAGTACTACAGTATAACAGTACTACAGTTTAACACAGTACTACAGTATAACACAGTACTACAGTATAACACAGTACTACAGTATAACAGTACTACAGTATAACACAGTACTACAGTGTAACACAGTACTACAGTATAACAGTACTACAGTATAACACAGTACTACAGTATAACACAGTACTACAGTATAACACAGTACTACAGTATAACACAGTAATACAGTATAACAGTACTACAGTATAACACAGTACCACAGTATAACAGTACTACAGTACAACACAGTACTACAGTATAACACAGTACTACAGTATAACACAGTACTACAGTATAACACAGTACTACAGTATAACACAGTACTACAGTATAACACAGTACTACAGTATAACACAGTACTACAGTATAACACAGTACTACAGCATAACAGTACTACAGTATAACACAGTACTACAGTATAACACAGTACTACAGTATAACACAGTACTACAGTATAACACAGTACTACAGTATAACACAGGACTACAGTATAACAGTACTACAGTATAACACAGTACTACAGTATAACACAGTACTACAGTATAACACAGTACTACAGTATAACAGTACTACAGTATAACACAGTACTACAGTATAACACAGTACTACAGTATAACAGTACTACAGTATAACACAGTACTACAGTATAACACAGTACTACAGTATAACAGTACTACAGTATAACACAGTACTACAGTATAACAGTACTACAGTATAACACAGTACTACAGTATAACACAGTACTACAGTATAACACAGTACTACAGTATAACACAGTACTACAGTATAACAGTACTACAGTATAACACAGTACTACAGTATAACAGTACTACAGTATAACACAGTACTACAGTATAACAGTACTACAGTATAACACAGTACTACAGTATAACAGTACTACAGTATAACACAGTACTACAGTATAACACAGTACTACAGTATAACAGTACTACAGTATAACACAGTACTACAGTATAACAGTACTACAGTATAACACAGTACTACAGTATAACAGTACTACAGTATAACACAGTACTACAGTATAACACAGTACTACAGTATAACAGTACTACAGTATAACACAGTACTACAGTATAACAGTACTACAGTATAACAGTACTACAGTATAACACAGTACTACAGTATAACAGTACTACAGTATAACACAGTACTACAGTATAACAGTACTACAGTATAACACAGTACTACAGTATAACAGTACTACAGTATAACACAGTACTACAGTATAACAGTACTACAGTATAACACAGTACTACAGTATAACACAGTACTACAGTATAACAGTACTACAGTATAACAGTACTACAGTATAACACAGTACTAGAGTATAACAGTACTACAGTATAACACAGTACTAGAGTATAACAGTACTACAGTATAACAGTACTACAGTATAACAGTACTACAGTATAACACAGTACTACAGTATAACACAGTACTACAGTATAACAGTACTACAGTATAACACAGTACTACAGTATAACAGTACTAAAGTATAACACAGTACTACAGTATAACACAGTACTACAGTATAACACAGTACTACAGTATAACAGTACTACAGTATAACAGTACTAAAGTATAACACAGTACTACAGTATAACACAGTACTACAGTATAACACAGTACTACAGTATAACAGTACTACAGTATAACAGTACTACAGTATAACAGTACTACAGTATAACACAGTACTACAGTATAACACAGTACTACAGTATAACACAGTACTACAGTATAACAGTACTACAGTATAACACAGTACTACAGTATAACAGTACTACAGTATAACACAGTACTACAGTATAACAGTACTACAGTATAACACAGTACTACAGTATAACACAGTAATACAGTATAACACAGTACTACAGTATAACACAGTACTACAGTATAACAGTACTAAAGTATAACACAGTACTACAGTATAACACAGTACTACAGTATAACACAGTACTACAGTATAACAGTACTACAGTATAACAGTACTACAGTATAACACAGTACTACAGTATAACAGTACTACAGTATAACACAGTACTACAGTATAACAGTACTACAGTATAACACAGTACTACAGTATAACAGTACTACAGTATAACAGTACTACAGAATAAAACAGTACTACATTATAACACAGTACTACAGAATAACACAGTACTACAGTATAACACAGTACTACAGTATAACACAGTAATACAGTATAACACAGTACTACAGTATAACAGTACTACAGTATAACACAGTACTACAGTATAACAGTACTACAGTATAACACAGTACTACAGTATAACACAGTACTACAGTATAACACAGTACTACAGTATAACACAGTACTACAGTATAACAGTACTACAGTATAACACAGTACTACAGTATAACAGTACTACAGTATAACACAGTACTACAGTATAACAGTACTACAGTATAACACAGTACTACAGTATAACACAGTACTACAGTATAACAGTACTACAGTATAACACAGTACTACAGTATAACAGTACTACAGTATAACACAGTACTACAGTATAACAGTACTACAGTATAACACAGTACTACAGTATAACAGTACTACAGTATAACACAGTACTACAGTATAAAACAGTAATACAGTATAAAACAGTACTACAGTATAACAGTACTACAGTATAACACAGTACTACAGTATAACAGTTCTACAGTATAACACAGTACTACAGTATAACACAGTACTACAGTATAACACAGTACTACAGTATAACACAGTACTACAGTATAACACAGTACTACAGTATAACACAGTACTACAGTATAACACAGTACTACAGTATAACACAGTACTACAGTATAACACAGTACTACAGTATAACACAGTACTACAGTATAACAGTACTACAGTATAACACAGTACTACAGTATAACACAGTACTACAGTATAACACAGTACTACAGTATAACACAGTACTACAGTATAACACAGTACTACAGTATAACACAGTACTACAGTATAACAGTACTACAGTATAACACAGTACTACAGTATAACACAGTACTACAGTATAACAGTACTACAGTATAACACAGTACTACAGTATAACAGTACTACAGTATAACACAGTACTACAGTATAACACAGTACTACAGTATAACACAGTACTACAGTATAACACAGTACTACAGTATAACACAATTACTACAGTATAACAGTACTACAGTATAACACAGTACTACAGTATAACACAGTACTACAGTATAACACAGTACTACAGTATAACACAGTACTACAGTATAACACAGTACTACAGTATAACAGTACTACAGTATAACACAGTACTACAGTATAACAGTACTACAGTATAACAGTACTACAGTATAACACAGTACTACAGTATAACAGTACTACAGTATAACAGTACTACAGTATAACACAGTACTACAGTATAACAGTACTACAGTATAACACAGTACTACAGTATAACACAGTACTACAGTATAACACAGTACTACAGTATAACAGTACTACAGTATAACACAGTACTACAGTATAACACAGTACTACAGTATAACACAGTACTACAGTATAACAGTACTACAGTATAACACAGTACTACAGTATAACAGTACTACAGTATAACACAGTACTACAGTATAACACAGTACTACAGTATAACACAGTACTACAGTATAACAGTACTACAGTATAACAGTACTACAGTATAACACAGTTCTACAGTATAACAGTACTACAGTATAACACAGTACTACAGTATAACAGTACTACAGTATAACACAGTACTACAGTATAACACAGTACTACAGTATAACACAGTACTACAGTATAACAGTACTACAGTATAACACAGTACTACAGTATAACAGTACTACAGTATAACACAGTACTACAGTATAACACAGTACTACAGTATAACACAGTACTACAGTATAACACAGTACTACAGTATAACAGTACTACAGTATAACACAGTACTACAGTATAACACAGTACTACAGTATAACAGTACTACAGTATAACACAGTACTACAGTATAACAGTACTACAGTATAACACAGTACTACAGTATAACACAGTACTACAGTATAACACAGTACTACAGTATAACAGTACTACAGTATAACACAGTACTACAGTATAACAGTACTACAGTATAACAGTACTACAGTATAACACAGTACTACAGTATAACAGTACTACAGTATAACACAGTACTACAGTATAACAGTACTACAGTATAACACAGTACTACAGTATAACAGTACTACAGTATAACAGTACTACAGTATAACACAGTACTACAGTATAACAGTACTACAGTATAACACAGTACTACAGTATAACAGTACTACAGTATAACAGTACTACAGTATAACACAGTACTACAGTATAACAGTACTACAGTATAACAGTACTACAGTATAACACAGTACTACAGTATAACAGTACTACAGTATAACAGTACTACAGTATAACACAGTACTACAGTATAACAGTACTACAGTATAACACAGTACTACAGTATAACAGTACTACAGTATAACACAGTACTACAGTATAACAGTACTACAGTATAACACAGTACTACAGTATAACAGTACTACAGTATAACACAGTACTACAGCATAACACAGTACTACAGTATAACACAGTACTACAGTATAACAGTACTACAGTATAACAGTACTACAGTATAACACAGTTCTACAGTATAACAGTACTACAGTATAACACAGTACTACAGTATAACACAGTACTACAGTATAACACAGTACTACAGTATAACAGTACTACAGTATAACACAGTACTACAGTATAACACAGTACTACAGTATAACAGTACTACAGTATAACACAGTACTACAGTATAACAGTACTACAGTATAACACAGTACTACAGTATAACAGTACTACAGTATAACAGTACTACAGTATAACACAGTACTACAGTATAACACAGTACTACAGTATAACACAGTACTACAGTATAACAGTACTACAGTATAACAGTACTACAGTATAACACAGTACTACAGTATAACAGTACTACAGTATAACAGTACTACAGTATAACACAGTACTACAGTATAACAGTACTACAGTATAACAGTACTACAGTATAACAGTACTACAGTATAACACAGTACTACAGTATAACACAGTACTACAGTATAACACAGTACTACAGTATAACAGTACCACAGTATAACAGTACTACACTATAACACAGTACTACAGTAAAACAGTACTATAGTATAACACAGTACTACAGTATAACAGTACTACAGTATAACAGTACTACAGTATAACACAGTACTACAGTATAACAGTACCACAGTATCACAGTACTTACACTATAACACAGTACTACAGTAAAACAGTACTACAGTATAACACAGTACTACAGTATAACAGTACTACAGTATAACACAGTACTACAGTATAACAGTACTACAGTATAACAGTACTACAGTATAACACAGTACTACAGTATATAACAGTACTACAGTATAACAGTACTACAGTATAACACAGTACTACAGTATAACACAGTACTACAGTATAACAGTACTACAGTATAACACAGTACTACAGTATAACACAGTACTACAGTATAACAGTACTACAGTATAACACAGTACTACAGTATAACACAGTACTACAGTATAACAGTACTACAGTATAACACAGTACTACAGTATAACAGTACTACAGTATAACACAGTACTACAGTATAACAGTACTACAGTATAACACAGTACTACAGTATAACAGTACTACAGTATAACACAGTACTACAGTATAACACAGTACTACAGTATAACACAGTACTACAGTATAACAGTACTACAGTATAACACAGTACTACAGTATAACACAGTACTACAGTATAACAGTACTACAGTATAACACAGTACTACAGTATAACACAGTACTACAGTATAACAGTACTACAGTATAACACAGTACTACAGTATAACACAGTACTACAGTATAACAGTACTACAGTATAACACAGTACTACAGTATAACACAGTACTACAGTATAACAGTACTACAGTATAACACAGTACTACAGTATAACACAGTACTACAGTATAACAGTACTACAGTATAACACAGTACTACAGTATAACAGTACTACAGTATAACAGTACTACAGTATAACACAGTACTACAGTATAACAGTACTACAGTATAACAGTACTACAGTATAACAGTACTACAGTATAACACAGTACTACAGTATAACAGTACTACAGTATAACACAGTACTACAGTATAACAGTACTACAGTATAACACAGTACTACAGTATAACAGTACTACAGTATAACACAGTACTACAGTATAACAGTACTACAGTATAACACAGTACTACAGTATAACAGTACTACAGTATAACAGTACTACAGTATAACACAGTACTACAGTATAACACAGTACTACAGTATAACAGTACTACAGTATAACACAGTACTACAGTATAACAGTACTACAGTATAACAGTACTACAGTATAACACAGTACTACAGTATAACAGTACTACAGTATAACACAGTACTACAGTATAACAGTACTACAGTATAACACAGTACTACAGTATAACAGTACTACAGTATAACACAGTACTACAGTATAACAGTACTACAGTATAACACAGTACTACAGCATAACAGTACTACAGTATAACACAGTACTACAGTATAACACAGTACTACAGTATAACAGTACTACAGTATAACACTTCTACAGTCTAAAACAGTACTACAGTATAACACAGTACTACAGTATAACACAGTACTACATTATAACAGTACTACAGTATAACAGTACTACACTATAACACAGTACTACAGTATATCACAGTACTTCACTATAACACAGTACTACAGTATAACACAGTACTACAGTATAACACAGTACTACAGTATAACAGTACTACAGTATAACACAGTACTACAGTATAACAGTACTACAGTATAACACAGTACTACAGTATAACACAGTACTACAGTATAACACAGTACTACAGTATAACAGTACTACAGTATAACACAGTACTACAGTATAACACAGTACTACAGTATAACAGTACTACAGTATAACACAGTACTACAGTATAACAGTACTACAGTATAACAGTACTACAGTATAACACAGTACTACAGTATAACAGTACTACAGTATAACACAGTACTACAGTATAACACAGTACTACAGTATAACACAGTACTACAGTATAACAGTACTACAGTATAACACAGGACTAAAGTATAACACAGTACTACAGTATAACAGTACTACAGTATAACACAGTACTACAGTATAACAGTACTACAGTATAACACAGTACTACAGTATAACAGTACTACAGTATAACAGTATTACAGTTTAACACAGTACTACAGTATAACAGTACTACAGTATAACAGTACTACAGTATAACACAGTACTACAGTATAACAGGACTAAAGTATAACACAGTACTACAGTATAACAGTACTACAGTATAACACAGTTCTACAGTATAACAGTACTACAGTATAACACAGTACTACAGTATAACACAGTACTACAGTATAACACAGTACTACAGTATAACAGCACTACAGTATAACACAGTACTACAGTATAACAGTACTACAGTATAACAGTATTACAGTTTAACACAGTACTACAGTATAACAGTACTACAGTATAACAGTACTACAGTATAACACAGTACTACAGTATAACAGGACTAAAGTATAACACAGTACTACAGTATAACAGTACTACAGTATAACACAGTTCTACAGTATAACAGTACTACAGTATAACAGTACTACAGTATAACAGTACTACAGTATAACAGCACTACAGTATAACACAGTACTACAGTATAACACAGTACTACAGTATAACAGTACTACAGTATAACACAGTACTACAGTATAACAGTACTACAGTATAACACAGTACTACAGTATAACAGTACTACAGTATAACACAGTACTACAGTATAACACAGTACTACAGTATAACACAGTACTACAGTATAACAGTACTACAGTATAACACCACTACAGTATAACAGTACTACAGTATAACACAGTACTACAGTATAACAGTACTACAGTATAACAGTACTACAGTATAACACAGTACTACAGTATAACAGTACTACAGTATAACACAGTACTACAGTATAACAGTACTACAGTATAACACAGTACTACAGTATAACAGTACTACAGTATAACAGTACTACAGTATAACACAGTACTACAGTATAACAGTACTACAGTATAACACAGTACTACAGTATAACAGTACTACAGTATAACAGTACTACAGTATAACACAGTACTACAGTATAACAGTACTACAGTATAACAGTACTACAGTATAACACAGTACTACAGTATAACAGTACTACAGTATAACAGTACTACAGTATAACACAGTACTACAGTATAACAGTACTACAGTATAACACAGTACTACAGTATAACAGTACTACAGTATAACACAGTACTACAGTATAACAGTACTACAGTATAACACAGTACTACAGTATAACAGGACTAAAGTATAACACAGTACTACAGTATAACACAGTACTACAGTATAACACAGTACTACAGTATAACAGTACTACAGTATAACAGTACTACAGTATAACACAGTTCTACAGTATAACAGTACTACAGTATAACACAGTACTACAGTATAACAGTACTACAGTATAACAGTACTACAGTATAACAGCACTACAGTATAACACAGTACTACAGTATAACACAGTACTACAGTATAACAGTACTACAGTATAACAGTACTACAGTATAACACAGTACTACAGTATAACAGTACTACAGTATAACACAGTACTACAGTATAACAGTACTACAGTATAACAGTACTACAGTATAACAGCACTACAGTATAACAGTACTACAGTATAACACAGTACTACAGTATAACAGTACTACAGTATAACAGTACTACAGTATAACACAGTACTACAGTATAACACAGTACTACAGTATAACAGTACTACAGTATAACACAGTACTACAGTATAACACAGTACTACAGTATAACAGTACTACAGTATAACACAGTACTACAGTATAACACAGTACTACAGTATAACACAGTACTACAGTATAACAGTACTACAGTATAACAGTACTACAGTTTAACACAGTACTACAGTATAACAGTACTACAGTATAACACAGTACTACAGTATAACAGTACTACAGTATAACAGTACTACAGTATAACACAGTACTACAGTGTAACACAGTACTACAGTATAACAGTACTACAGTATAACAGTACTACAGTTTAACACAGTACTACAGTATAACACAGTACTACAGTATAACACAGTACTACAGTATAACAGTACTACAGTATAACACAGTACTACAGTGTAACACAGTACTACAGTATAACAGTACTACAGTATAACACAGTACTACAGTATAACACAGTACTACAGTATAACACAGTACTACAGTATAACAGTACTACAGTATAACACAGTACTACAGTGTAACACAGTACTACAGTATAACAGTACTACAGTATAACACAGTACTACAGTATAACACAGTACTACAGTATAACAGTACTACAGTATAACACAGTACTACACTATAACAGTACTACAGTATTACACAGTACTACAGTATAACAGTACTACAGTATAACACAGTACTACAGTATAACAGTACTACAGTATAACACAGTACTACAGTATAACAGTACTACAGTATAACACAGTACTACAGTATAACAGTACTACAGTATAACAGTACTACAGTATAACACAGTACTACAGTATAACAGTACTACAGTATAACACAGTACTACAGTATAACAGTACTACAGTATAACAGTACTACAGTATAACACAGTACTACAGTATAACACAGTACTACAGTATAACAGTACTACAGTACAACACAGTACTACAGTATAACAGTACTACAGTATAACAGTACTACAGTATAACACAGTACTACAGTATAACAGTACTACAGTATAACAGTACTACCGTATAACACAGTACTACAGTATAACAGTACTACAGTATAACAGTACTACAGTACTACAGTATAACAGTACTACAGTATAACAGTACTACAGTATAACAGTACTACAGTATAACACAGTACTACAGTATAACACAGTACTACAGTATAACACAGTACTACAGTATAACATTACTACAGTATAACACAGTACTACACAATAACAGTACTACAGTATAACACAGTACTACAGTATAACAGTACTACAGTATAACACAGTACTACAGTATAACAGTACTACAGTATAACAGTACTACAGTATGACACTGTACTACAGTATAACACAGTACTACAGTATAACACGGTACTACAGTATAACACAGTACTAGAGTATAACAGTACTACAGTATAACAGTACTACAGTATAACACAGTACTACAGTATAACAGTACTACAGTATAACACAGTACTACAGTATAACAGTACTACAGTATAACACAGTACTAGAGTATAACAGTACTACAGTATAACACAGTACTAGAGTATAACAGTACTACAGTATAACAGTACTACAGTATAACACAGTACTACAGTATAACAGTACTACAGTATAACACAGTACTACAGTATAACAGTACTAAAGTATAACACAGTACTACAGTATAACACAGTACTACAGTATAACACAGTACTACAGTATAACAGTACTACAGTATAACAGTACTACAGTATAACACAGTTCTACAGTATAACAGTACTACAGTATAACACAGTACTACAGTATAACAGTACTACAGTATAACAGTACTACAGTATAACAGTACTACAGTATAACAGCACTACAGTATAACACAGTACTACAGTATAACACAGTACTAGAGTATAACAGTACTACAGTATAACACAGTACTACAGTATAACAGTACTACAGTATAACACAGTACTACAGTATAACAGTACTACAGTATAACACAGTACTACAGTATAACAGTACTACAGTATAACACAGTACTACAGCATAACAGTACTACAGTATAACACAGTACTACAGTATAACACAGTACTACAGTATAACAGTACTACAGTATAACACAGTACTACAGTATAACACAGTACTACAGTATAACAGTACTACAGTATAACACAGTACTACAGTATAACAGTACTACAGTATAACAGTACTACAGTATAACAGCACTACATTATAACAGTACTACAGTATAACAGTACTACAGTATAACAGTACTACAGTATAACACAGTACTACAGTATAACAGTACTACAGTATAACAGTACTACAGTATAACACAGTACTACAGTATAACAGTACTACAGTATAACACAGTACTACAGTATAACAGTACTACAGTATAACAGTACTACAGTATAACACAGTACTACAGTATAACACAGTACTACAGTATAACAGTACTACAGTATAACACAGTACTACAGTATAACAGTACTACAGTATAACAGTACTACAGTATAACACAGTACTACAGTATAACAGTACTACAGTATAACAGTACTACAGTATAACACAGTACTACAGTATAACAGTACTACAGTATAACACAGTACTACAGTATAACAGTACTAAAGTATAACACAGTACTACAGTATAACACAGTACTACAGTATAACAGTACTACAGTATAACACAGTACTACAGTATAACACAGTACTACAGTATAACACAGTACTACAGTATAACAGTACTACAGTATAACACAGTACTACAGTATAACAGTACTACAGTATAACACAGTACTACAGTATAACACAGTACTACAGTATAACAGTACTACAGTATAACACAGTACTACAGTATAACAGTACTACAGTATAACACAGTACTACAGTATAACACAGTACTACAGTATAACAGTACTACAGTATAACACAGTACTACAGTATAACAGTACTACAGTATAACAGTACTACAGTATAACACAGTACTACAGTATAACAGTACTACAGTATAACACAGTACTACAGTATAACAGTACTACAGTATAACACAGTACTACAGTATAACAGTACTACAGTATAACACAGTACTACAGTATAACAGTACTACAGTATAACAGTACTACAGTATAACACAGTACTACAGTATAACAGTACTACAGTATAACACAGTACTACAGTATAACACAGTACTACAGTATAACAGTACTACAGTATAACACAGTACTACAGTATAACACAGTACTACAGTATAACAGTACTACAGTATAACACAGTACTACAGTATAACACAGTACTACAGTATAACAGTACTACAGTATAACACAGTACTACAGTATAACAGTACTACAGTATAACACAGTACTACAGTATAACAGTACTACAGTATAACACAGTACTACAGTATAACACAGTACTACAGTATAACACAGTACTACAGTATAACAGTACTACAGTATAACACAGTACTACAGTATAACAGTACTACAGTATAACACAGTACTACAGTATAACAGTACTACAGTATAACACAGTACTACAGTATAACAGTACTACAGTATAACACAGTACTACAGTATAACACAGTACTACAGTATAACAGTACTACAGTATAACACAGTACTACAGTATAACAGTACTACAGTATAACACAGTACTACAGTATAACACAGTACTACAGTATAACACAGTACTACAGTATAACAGTACTACAGTATAACACAGTACTACAGTATAACACAGTACTACAGTATAACAGTACTACAGTATAACACAGTACTACAGTATAACAGTACTACAGTATAACAGTACTACAGTATAACAGCACTACAGTATAACAGTACTACAGTATAACACAGTACTACAGTATAACAGTACTACAGTATAACACAGTACTACAGTATAACACAGTACTACAGTATAACAGTACTACAGTATAACACAGTACTACAGTATAACACAGTACTACAGTATAACAGTACTACAGTATAACACAGTACTACAGTATAACAGTACTACAGTATAACAGTACTACAGTATAACAGCACTACATTATAACAGTACTACAGTATAACAGTACTACAGTATAACACAGTACTACAGTATAACAGTACTACAGTATAACAGTACTACAGTATAACACAGTACTACAGTATAACACAGTACTACAGTATAACAGTACTACAGTATAACACAGTACTACAGTATAACACAGTACTACAGTATAACAGTACTACAGTATAACACAGTACTACAGTATAACACAGTGCTACAGTATAACAGTACTACAGTATAACACAGTACTACAGTATAACACAGTACTACAGTATAACACAGTACTACAGTATAACAGTACTACAGTATAACACAGTACTACAGTATAACACAGTACTACAGTATAACAGTACTACAGTATAACACAGTACTACAGTATAACAGTACTACAGTATAACAGTACTACAGTATAACACAGTACTACAGTATAACAGTACTACAGTATAACACAGTACTACAGTATAACAGTACTACAGTATAACAGTATTACAGTTTAACACAGTACTACAGTATAACAGTACTACAGTATAACAGTACTACAGTATAACACAGTACTACAGTATAACAGGACTAAAGTATAACACAGTACTACAGTATAACACAGTACTACAGTATAACACAGTACTACAGTATAACAGTACTACAGTATAACAGTACTACAGTATAACAGTACTACAGTATAACAGCACTACAGTATAACACAGTACTACAGTATAACACAGTACTACAGTATAACAGTACTACAGTATAACACAGTACTACAGTATAACAGTACTACAGTATAACAGTACTACAGTATAACACAGTACTACAGTATAACAGTACTACAGTATAACACAGTACTACAGTATAACACAGTACTACAGTATAACACAGTACTACAGTATAACAGTACTACAGTATAACACCACTACAGTATAACAGTACTACAGTATAACACAGTACTACAGTATAACAGTACTACAGTATAACAGTACTACAGTATAACACAGTACTACAGTATAACACAGTACTACAGTATAACAGTACTACAGTATAACACAGTACTACAGTATAACAGTACTACAGTATAACAGTACTACAGTATAACACAGTACTACATTATAACAGTACTACAGTATAACACAGTACTACAGTATAACAGTACTACAGTATAACAGTACTACAGTATAACACAGTACTACAGTATAACAGTACTACAGTATAACAGTACTACAGTATAACACAGTACTACAGTATAACAGTACTACAGTATAACAGTACTACAGTATAACACAGTACTACAGTATAACAGTACTACAGTATAACACAGTACTACAGTATAACAGTACTACAGTATAACACAGTACTACAGTATAACACAGTACTACAGTATAACAGTACTACAGTATAACAGTACTACAGTATAACACAGTTCTACAGTATAACAGTACTACAGTATAACACAGTACTACAGTATAACAGGACTAAAGTATAACACAGTACTACAGTATAACACAGTACTACAGTATAACACAGTACTACAGTATAACAGTACTACAGTATAACAGTACTACAGTATAACACAGTTCTACAGTATAACAGTACTACAGTATAACACAGTACTACAGTATAACAGTACTACAGTATAACAGTACTACAGTATAACAGCACTACAGTATAACACAGTACTACAGTATAACACAGTACTACAGTATAACAGTACTACAGTATAACAGTACTACAGTATAACACAGTACTACAGTATAACAGTACTACAGTATAACACAGTACTACAGTATAACAGTACTACAGTATAACAGTACTACAGTATAACACAGTACTACAGTATAACAGTACTACAGTATAACAGCACTACAGTATAACAGTACTACAGTATAACACAGTACTACAGTATAACAGTACTACAGTATAACAGTACTACAGTATAACACAGTACTACAGTATAACACAGTACTACAGTATAACAGTACTACAGTATAACACAGTACTACAGTATAACACAGTACTACAGTATAACAGTACTACAGTATAACACAGTACTACAGTATAACACAGTACTACAGTATAACACAGTACTACAGTATAACAGTACTACAGTATAACAGTACTACAGTTTAACACAGTACTACAGTATAACAGTACTACAGTATAACACAGTACTACAGTATAACAGTACTACAGTATAACAGTACTACAGTATAACACAGTACTACAGTGTAACACAGTACTACAGTATAACAGTACTACAGTATAACAGTACTACAGTTTAACACAGTACTACAGTATAACAGTACTACAGTATAACACAGTACTACAGTATAACACAGTACTACAGTATAACAGTACTACAGTATAACACAGTACTACAGTGTAACACAGTACTACAGTATAACAGTACTACAGTATAACACAGTACTACAGTATAACACAGTACTACAGTATAACACAGTACTACACTATAACAGTACTACAGTATAACACAGTACTACAGTATAACAGTACTACAGTATAACACAGTACTACAGTATAACAGTACTACAGTATAACACAGTACTACAGTATAACAGTACTACAGTATAACACAGTACTACAGTATAACAGTACTACAGTATAACAGTACTACAGTATAACACAGTACTACAGTATAACAGTACTACAGTATAACACAGTACTACAGTATAACAGTACTACAGTATAACAGTACTACAGTATAACAGTACTACAGTATAACACAGTACTACAGTATAACAGTACTACAGTATAACAGTACTACAGTATAACAGTACTACAGTATAACACAGTACTACAGTATAACAGTACTACAGTATAACAGTACTACAGTATAACACAGTACTACAGTATAACAGTACTACAGTATAACAGTACTACAGTATAACAGTACTACAGTATAACACAGTACTACAGTATAACAGTACTACAGTATAACAGTACTACAGTTTTACAGTACTACAGTATAACAGTACTACAGTATAACAATACTACAGTATAATACAGTACTACAGTATAACACAGTACTACAGTATAACAGTACTACAGTATAACACAGTACTACAGTATAACACAGTACTACAGTATAACAGTACTACAGTATAACACAGTACTACAGTATAACACAGTACTACAGTATAACAGTACTACAGTATAACACAGTACTACAGTATAACAGTACTACAGTATAACAGTACTACAGTATAACACAGTACTACAGTATAACAGTACTACAGTATAACACAGTACTACAGTATAACAGTACTACAGTGTAACACAGTACTACAGTATAACAGTACTACAGTATAACACAGTACTACAGTATAACAGTACTACAGTATAACACAGTACTACAGTATAACAGTACTACAGTATAACACAGTACTACAGTATAACACAGTACTACAGTATAACAGTACTACAGTATAACAGTACTACAGTATAACAGCACTACAGTATAACAGTACTAAGGTATAACAGTACTACAGTATAACACAGTACTACAGTATAACAGTACTACAGTATAACAGTACTACAGTATAACACAGTACTACAGTATAACACAGTACTACAGTATAACAGTACTACAGTATAACACAGTACTACAGTATAACACAGTACTACAGTATAACAGTA
This sequence comes from Odontamblyopus rebecca, assembly GCA_030686955.1. NCBI lineage: Eukaryota > Metazoa > Chordata > Actinopteri > Gobiiformes > Gobiidae > Odontamblyopus > Odontamblyopus rebecca. The sequence goes on from CM060657.1 coordinate 43,245,676, forward strand.
CTACAGTATAACACAGTACTACAGTATAACACAGTACTACAGTATAACAGTACTACAGTATAACAGTACTACAGTATAACACAGTACTACAGTATAACACAGTACTACAGTATAACAGTACTACAGTATAACAGTACTACAGTTTAACACAGTACTACAGTATAACAGTACTACAGTATAACACAGTACTACAGTATAACAGTACTACAGTATAACAGTACTACAGTATAACACAGTACTACAGTATAACAGTACTACAGTATAACAGTACTACAGTATAACACAGTACTACAGTATAACAGTACTACAGTATAACACAGTACTACAGTATAACAGTACTACAGTATAACAGTACTACAGTATAACACAGTACTACAGTATAACAGTACTACAGTATAACACAGTACTACAGTATAACAGTACTACAGTATAACAGTACTACAGTATAACACAGTACTACAGTATAACAGTACTACAGTATAACAGTACTACAGTATAACACAGTACTACAGTATAACAGTACTACAGTATAACAGTACTACAGTATAACACAGTACTACAGTATAACAGTACTACAGTATAACACAGTACTACAGTATAACAGTACTACAGTATAACAGTACTACAGTATAACACAGTACTACAGTATAACAGTACTACAGTATAACACAGTACTACAGTATAACAGTACTACAGTATAACAGTACTACAGTTTTACAGTACTACAGTATAACAGTACTACAGTATAACACAGTACTACAGTATAACAGTACTACAGTATAACAGTACTACAGTATAACAGTACTACAGTATAACACAGTACTACAGTATAACAGTACTACAGTATAACAGTACTACAGTTTTACAGTACTACAGTATAACAGTACTACAGTATAACAGTACTACAGTATAACACAGTACTACAGTATAACAGTACTACAGTATAACAGTACTACAGTATAATACAGTACTACAGTATAACACAGTACTACAGTATAACAGTACTACAGTATAACACAGTACTACAGTATAACACAGTACTACAGTATTACAGTACTACAGTATAACACAGTACTACAGTGTTACACAGTATTACAGTATAACAGTACTACAGTATAACACAGTTCTACAGTATAACAGTACTACAGTATAACACAGTACTACAGTATAACAGTACTACAGTATACCACAGTACTACAGTATAACACAGTACTACAGTATAACAGTACTACAGTATAACACAGGACTACAGTATAACAGTACTACAGTATAACACAGTACTACAGTATAACACAGTACTACAGTATAACACAGTACTACAGTATAACAGTACTACAGTATAACACAGTACTACAGTATAACACAGTACTACAGTATAACAGTACTACAGTATAACACAGTACTACAGTATAACAGTACTACAGTATAACAGTACTACAGTATAACACAGTACTACAGTATAACACAGTACTGCAGTATAACAGTACTACAGTATAACACAGTACTACAGTATAACACAGTACTACAGTATAACAGTACTACAGTATAACACAGTACTACAGTATAACAGTACTACAGTATAACACAGTACTAGAGTATAACACAGTACTACAGTATAACACAGTACTACAGTATAACAGTACTACAGTATAACACAGTACTACAGTTTAACACAGTACTACAGTATAACACAGTACTACAGTATAACAGTACTACAGTATAACAAAGTACTACAGTATAACAGTACTACAGTATAACACAGTACTACAGTATAACAGTACTACAGTATAACAAAGTACTACAGTATAACAGTACTACAGTATAACACAGTACTACAGTATAACACAGTACTACAGTATAACAGTACTACAGTATAACAGTACTACAGTATAACACAGTACTACAGTATAACAGTACTACAGTATAACAGTACTACAGTATAACAGTACTGCAGTATAACACAGTACTACAGTATAACACAGTACTACAGTATAACAGTACTACAGTATAACAGTACTACAGTATAACACAGTACTACAGTATAACACAGTACTACAGTATAACAGTACTACAGTATAACACAGTACTACAGTATAACACAGTACTACAGTATAACAGTACTACAGTATAACACAGTACTACAGTATAACAGTACTACAGTATAACAGTACTACAGTATAACACAGTACTACAGTATAACACAGTACTGCAGTATAACAGTACTACAGTATAACACAGTACTACAGTATAACACAGTACTAGAGTATAACAGTACTACAGTATAACACAGTACTACAGTATAACAGTACTACAGTATAACACAGTACTAGAGTATAACACAGTACTACAGTATAACACAGTACTACAGTATCACAGTACTACAGTATAACAGTACTACAGTATAACACAGTACTACAGTATAACAGTACTACAGTATAACAGTATTACAGTTTAACACAGTACTACAGTATAACAGTACTACAGTATAACACAGTACTACAGTATAACACAGTACTACAGTATAACAGTACTACAGTATCACAGTACTACAGTATAACACAGTACTACAGTATAACACAGTACTACAGTATAACAGTACTACAGTATAACACAGTACTACAGTATAACACAGTACTACAGTATAACACCTCTCTCTTCCCTTCCTCCTCCCTCTCTCCCCTCTCCTCCCTGCCTCCTCCTATCTCTCTTTTCCCTCTTTTTTCCCTCTCTTCTCTCTCTCTCCGGGACCGGGGCTGAGCGCAGTTTTAACCCGAGTCCAGCGTCTGTCTGCCGCACACGGCTCCAGACACGCTCCGCCACCACAGCGGGACTCGCCCGGCATCCACACCGGCTCCGAGCGCTTTTCCTCGGCCACAGAGACCGACTTAGCCCCGAGTCCCAGACACCCAGAGCATCGGACCCAGACACCCAGAGCACCAGACCCAGAGCACTGGACCCAGACACCCCAGAACACCGGACCCAGAGCACTGGACCCAGACACCCAGAGCACCGGATCCAGAGCACCGGACCCAGACACCCAGAGCATCGGACCCAGACACCCAGAGCATCGGACCCAGAGCACCGGACCCAGAGCACCGGACCCAGACACCCAGAGCACCGGACCCAGAGCACCGGACCCAGACACCCAGAGCATCGGACCCAGAGCACCGGACCCAGAGCACCGGACCGAGAGCACCGGACCCAGACACCCAGAGCACCGGACCCAGAGCACCGGACCCAGACACCCAGAGCCTCGGACCCAGAGCACCGGACCCAGACACCCAGAGCACCGGACCCAGCGCACCGGACCCAGCGCACCGGACCCATAGCACCGGACCCAGCGCACCGGACCCATAGCACCGGCACCGGACCCAGCGCACCGGACCCATAGCACCGGCACCGGACCCAGAGCCTCGCGCACCGGACCCAGGACCATGGACCAGGAGTCAGGTACGAGCCGAGAAACTTAGAGCAGAATGTGCGACACCGGAACCGGAACCGAGGTTCGACAAGTTTAAGAAGAGAGAGAGAGAGAGAGAGAGAGAGAGAGAGAGAGAGAGAGAGGAGAGGAGAGAGAGAGGGGGGAGAGAGAGAGAGGAGAGAGAGAGGAGAGAGAGAGAGAGAGGAGAGGAGAGGAGAGAGAGAGAGAGAGAGAGAGAGGAGAGAGAGAGAGAGAGAGAGAGAGAGAGAGAGAGAGAGAGAGAGAGAGAGAGAGAGAGAGAGAGAGAGAGAGAGAGAGAGAGGAGAGAGAGAGAGAGAGAGAGAGGGAGAGAGAGAGACAGAGAGAGAGGAGAGAGAGAGGAGAGGAGAGAGAGAGGAGAGAAGAGAGGAGAGGATAGAGAGAGACAGAGAGAGAGAGACAGAGACAGAGAGAGGAGAGCAGAGAGGAGAGGAGAGAGAGACAGAGAGAGACACAGAGAGAGGAGAGAGAGACAGAGAGAAAGAGGAGAGAGAGACAGGGAGAGACACAGAGAGAGGAGAGAGAGACAGAGAGAGGAGAGAGAGGCAGAGAGAAAGAGAGAGAGACAGAGAGAAAGAGGAGAGAGAGACAGAGACAGACACAGAGAGAGGAGAGAGAGACAGAGGAGAGAGAGAGACAGAGAGAGACACAGAGAGAGGAGAGAGAGACAGAGAGAAAGAGGAGAGAGAGAGACAGAGAGAAAGAGGAGAGAGAGACAGAGAGAGGAGAGAGAGACACAGAGAAAGAGGAGAGAGAGAGAGGAGAGACAGAGAGGAGAGACAGAGAGGAGAGGGAGAGAGGAGAGACAGAGAGGAGAGAGAGAGGAGAGAGAGAGAGGAGAGAGAGAGAGGAGAGAGAGACAGAGAGGAGAGAGAGAGAGGAGAGAGAGAGGAGAGACAGAGAGGAGAGACAGAGAGTAGAGGGAGAGAGGAGAGAGAGAGAGGAGAGAGAGAAAGAGAGGAAAGACAGAGAGGAGAGACAGAGAGGAGAGAGAGAGAGAGGAGAGAGAGACAGAGAGGAGAGACAGAGAGGAGAGAGAGAGGAGAGAGAGAGGAGAGAAAGAGAGGAGAGACAGAGAGGAGAGGGAGAGAGGAGAGGGAGAGAGGAGAGAGAGAGGATCTGGTCTGAAACGAGACAGAAAATGAACGGCTTTAATCTGATACAGACAAACTCCTGAGATTCTGTTTCTGAGGGTCAGAGGAGGAGGGTCAGAGGAGGAGGGTCAGAGGAGGAGGAGGGTCAGAGGGTCAGAGGAGGAGGAGGGTCAGAGGGTCAGAGGAGGAGGAGGGTCAGAGGAGGAGGGTCAGAGGGTCAGAGGAGGGTCAGAGGGTCAGAGGAGGAGGAGGGTCAGAGGAGGAAGAGGGTCAGAGGGTCAGAGGGTCAGAGGAGGGTCAAAGGGTCAGAGGAGGAGGAGGGTCAGAGGGTCAGAGGAGGAGGAGGGTCAGAGGAGGAGGAGGGTCAGAGGGTCAGAGGAGGAAGAGGGTCAGAGGGTCAGAGGAGGAGGAGGGTCAGAGGAGGAGGAGGGTCAGAGGAGGAGGAGGGTCAGAGGGTCAGAGGAGGAAGAGGGTCAGAGGGTCAGAGGAGGAGGAGGGTCAGAGGGTCAGAGGAGGAGGAGGGTCAGAGAGTCAGAGGGTCAGAGGAGGAGGAGGGTCAGAGGAGGAGCAGGGTCAGAGGGTCAGAGGGTCAGAGGGTCAGAGGAGGAGGAGGAGGGTCAGAGGGTCAGAGGAGGAGGAGGGTCAGAGGAGGAGGAGGGTCAGAGGGTCAGAGGAGGAGGAGGGTCAGAGGGTCAGAGGCGGAGGAGGGTCAGAGGAGGAGGAGGGTCAGAGGGTCAGAGGAGGAGGAGGGTCAGGGGGTCAGAGGAGGAGGAGGGTCAGAGGCGGAGGAGGGTCAGAGGAGGAGGAGGGTCAGAGGGTCAGAGGAGGAGGAGGGTCAGAGGGTCAGAGGAGGAGGAGGGTCAGAGGGTCAGAGGAGGAGGAGGGTCAGAGGGTCAGAGGAGGAGGGTCAGAGGGTCAGATCTGGTTTCAGCCCTGAGACCAAAGTACAGATTGTGTCAGATGCCCTCCCCACTTAGTGCTGGTGTTCAGGGGTTTGAGACCTCTGACCCTCTGCCCCACCTCCTCTGACCCCCCCTCTGACCCCAGACCCCGTTAGCCCCGCCCCCCGGATGGCGGACATGCTGGAAGCTCATTCGCTGGGGCTGCTGGAGGGGGCGTGTCTGGCCAAAGTGGAGCTGAGGGTCTCGTGTAAAGGCGTCAAGGACCGAGACCCCGGAACCAAACCGGACCCCCGCCTGGTCCTGAGCACCAAGACCCACGGAGCCTGGACCGAGGTGAGGCCGGGACCAGAACCGGGACCAGGGCCAGACCAGGACCAGGACCAGACCAGGACCAGACCAGACCAGGACCAGACCAGGACCAGACCAGAACCAGGACCAGACCAGGACCAGACCAGGACCAGACCAGGACCAGAGACCAGGACCAGACCAGGACCAGAGACCAGAGACCAGAGACCAGAGACCAGAGACCAGAGACCAGGACCAGAGACCAGAGACCAGAGACCAGAGACCAGAGACCAGAGACCAGAGACCAGAGACCAGGACCAGACCAGGACCGGGACCAGATCAGGACCGGGACAAGACCAGAGACCAGACCAGGACCGGGACTGGGACCAGGACCAGAGACCAGACCAAGACCAGGACTGGGACCAGACCAGGACCAGGACCAGACACACACACACCTCAGTCACGTTCCTCCACGTCGCATAATGACAATAAAGTATTTTGAATCTTGAATTTGATTCTTGAATCACCTCTGGTCCTGACTCTGGGGAACGACCGAAAGGACCAGATCGGGAAACAAGAGGCACAAAAGAGTTTTTTCCAGAGTGACCGGGCTCCATTAGAGAGAGGGGGAGGAGCTCGGAGAAGAGCCGCTGCTCCTCCACGTGGAGCGGAGCTGCTGAGGGGAGGAGCATCTGTTCCTCAGGAGGAGTTCATGTCCCACCGGGAGGAGGCCCCGGGGAAGAGGAAGAACATGGAGGACTAAACCAGGACTAAACCAGGACTGTTGTAGTCCTGGTTTAGTCCTGGTTTAGTCCTGGTTCAGTCCTGGTTTAACCCTGGTTTAGTCCTGGTTTAGTCCTGGTTTAGTCCTGGTTCAGTCCTGGTTTAGTCCTGGTTTAGTCCTGGTTCAGTCCTGGTTTAGTCCTGGTTTAGTCCTGGTTTAGTCCTGGTTTAGTCCTGGTTTAGTCCTGGTTTAGTCCTGGTTTAGTCCTGGTTTAGTCCTGGTTTGGACCTTGTTTAGTCCTGGTTTAGTCCTGGTTTAGTCCTGGTTTAGTCCAGACTGCCTGAAGCAGCTCATTTATGATGGTGGGTCTGTGTCTGCCCCACTTTTACACTGTGGGTATTTTTAGTCCTGATGCAAATGGACCCCAGACACCGAAGAGTCAAACCCACAACCTCCTGGTGAGAGGGCTGAACCAGAACTAAATCAGGACTAAACCAGGACTAAACCAGGACTAAACCAGGTCTAAAGTGGTCCCTGTAACACTGGTGCATTTCATTTTCACAAATGTCTCATTTTATTTGATTTTATTTATTGATCTTTATTTCACTGGAAGAGTCCTGAGGGGGTGCTACTGTATCACAGGGAGAACATGCAGACTCCACAGACACAGGTAGAACATGCAGTCTGGTGTGTTGCTTGTGGAACACACAGACAGAGGTAGAACATACAGACTGTTTGTTGCAGGTGGACCACACAGACACAGGTAGAACATGCAGCCTGTCTGTTGCAGGTGGACCACGCAGACACATGTAGAACATGCAGCCCGATCTGTTGCAGGTGCACCACACTGGTAGAACATGCATGTCACAGGTAGAACATGCGTGTCAAAGGTAGAACATGTCAGTCACAGGTGGAACATGTCTGTTGCAGGTGTAACATGAGTGTCACAGGTAGAACATATGTGTCACAGGTAGAACATGTGTGTCACAGGTAGAACATGTCTGTTGCAGCTGGACCACAGTCACAGGTAGAACATGTGTGTCACAGGTAGAACATGTCTGTTGCAGGTAGAACATGTGCGTCGCAGGTAGAACATGTCTGTTGCAGGTGGAACATGCATGTCACAGGTAGAACATGAATGTCACAGGTAGAACATGCATGCCACAGGTAGAACATGCGTGTCAAAGGTAGAACATGTCAGTCACAGGTGGAACATGTGTGTCAAAGGTAGAACATGTGTGTCACAGGTAGAACATGCGTGTCAAAGGTAGAACATGTCAGTCACAGGTGGAACATGTGTGTCACAGGTAGAACATGCATGTCAAAGTAAGAACATGTCAGTCACAGGTGGAACATGTGTGTCACAGTTAGAACATGCGTGTCAAAGGTAGAACATGTCAGTCACAGGTGGAACATGTGTGTCACAGGTAGAACATGTGTGTCAAAGGTAGAACATGTCAGTCACAGGTGGAAGATGTGTGTCAAAGGTAGAACAAGTGTGTCACAGTTAGAACATGCGTGTCAAAGGTAGAACATGTCAGTCACAGTTAGAACATGTCTGTTGCAGCTGGACCACAGTCACAGGTAGAACATGTGTGTCACAGGTAGAACATGTGTGTCACAGGTAGAACATGTCGGTTGCAGGTGGAACATGTCACTCACAGGTAGAACATGCATGTCACAGGTAGAACATGCATGTCACAGGTAGAACACGTCTGTTGCAGGTGAGACATGACACTCACAGGTAGAACATGCGTGTCACAGGTAGAACATGTCTGTTGCAGGTCGAACATGTCACTCACAGGTAGAACATGCATGTCACAGGTAGAACATGTCTGATGCAGGTAGAACATGTCACTCACAGGTAGAACATGTGTGTCACAGGTAGAACATGTCTGTTGCAGGTGGAACATGTGTAACAGGTAGAACATGGATGTCACAGGTAGAACATGTCTGTTGCAGGTGGAACATGTCACTCACAGGTAGAACATGCATGTCACAGGTAGAACATACATGTCACAGGTAGAACATGTCTGTTGCAGGTGGAACATGTCACTCACAGGTAGAACATGCATGTCACAGAAGGAACATGCATGTCACAGGTAGAACATGCTTGTTGCAGGTGGAACATGTCACTCACACGTAGAACATGTGTGTCATAGGTAGAACATGCGTGTCACAGGTAGAACATGCGTGTCACAGGTAGAACATGTTTGTTGCAGGTGGAACATGCGTGTCACAGGTAGAACATGCGTGTCACAGGTAGAACATGCGTGTCACAGGTAGAACATGCATGTCACAGGTAGAACATGTCACTCACAGGTCGAACATGCTTGTCACCGGTAGAACATGCGTGTCACAGTTAGAAAATGTGTGTCACAGGTAGAACATGCGTGTCACAGGTAGAACATGTCACTCACACGTAGAATATGCGTGTCACAGATAGAACATGTCACTAACAGATAGAACATGCGTGTCACAGTTAGAAGATGCGTGTCACAGGTAGAACATGCGTGTCACAAGTAGAACATATCTGTTGCAGGTGGACCATGTGTGTCACAGGTAGAACATGTCTGTTGCAGGTGGAATATGTGTGTCACAGGTAGAACATGCGTGTCACTGGTAGAACATGCGTGTCACAGGTAGAACATGCGTGACACAGGTAGAACATGCGTGTCACAGGTAGAACATGTCACTCACAGGTAGAACATGCGTGTCACAGAGAGAACATGCGTGTCACAGAGAACATGTGTGTCACAGGTAGAACATGCATGTTACAGGTAGAACATGTCTGTTGCAGGTGGAACATACGTGTCATAGGTAGAACATGCGTGTCACAGGTAGAACATGCGTGTCACAGGTAGAACATGTCTGTTGCAGGTGGAACATGCATGTCACATGTAGAACATGCGTGTCACATGTAGAACATGTGTGTCACAGGTAGAACATGCATGTCACAGGTAGAACATCCGTGTCACAGGTAGAACATGTCTGTTGCAGGTGGAACATCCGTGTCACAGAGAGAACATGCGTGTCACAGGTAGAACATGTCACTCACAGGTAGAACATGCTTGTCACCGGTAGAACATGCATGTCACAAGTAGAACATGCGTGTCACAGGTAGAACATGTGTGTTACAGGTAGAACATGCGTGTCACAGATTGAACATGCATGTCACAGAAAGAACATGCGTGTCACAGGTAGAACATGCGTGTCACAGGTAGAACATCCAGGTCACACGTAGAACATGCGTGTCACAGGTAGAACATCTGTGTCACAGGTAGAACATTCGTGTCACAGGTAGAACATCCGTGTCACAGGTAGAACATGCGTGTCACAGTTAGAATATTCGTGTCACAGGTAGAACATCCATGTCACAGGTAGAACATGCGTGTCACAGGTAGAACATACGTGTCACAAGTAGAACATGCATGTCACAGGTAGAACATGCGTGTCACAGGTAGAACATCCGTGTCACAGGTAGAACATCCGTGTCACAGAGAGAACATGCGTGTCACAGGTAGAACATGTCACTCACAGGTAGAACATGCTTGTCACCGGTAGAACATGCATGTCACAGAGAGAACATGCATGTCACAAGTAGAACATGCGTGTCACAGGTAGAACATGCATGTCACAGAGAGAACATGCGTGTCACAGGTAGAACATGTCACTCACAGGTAGAACATGCTTGTCACCGGTAGAACATGCATGTCACAGAGCGAACATGCATGTCACAAGTAGAACATGCGTGTCACAAGTAGAACATGCGTGTCACAGGTAGAACATGCATGTCACAGGTAGAACATGCATGTCACAGAGAGAACATGCGTGTCACAGGTAGAACATGCGTGTCAGAGGTAGAACATGCGTGTCACAGGTAGAACATGCGTGTCACAGGTAGAACATGTCTGTTGCAGGTGGACCACTCGGAGGTCGTCCGCAGCTGCATGAATCCGAGCTTCTCGAAGATTTTCACTCTCGATTTCTTCTTTGAGGAAGTTCAGCGTCTTCGGTTCGACCTTTATGACGTTTTTGGGCCTCGAGACTCCGACTTCCTCGGCTCCGTGGAGTGCACCCTGGCCCAGGCGAGTCCAGACCGGGACCGGACCGGGACTGAGACCGGGACTGAGACCGGGACCAGACTGGGACCAGACTGGGACCAGGACCAGACCGGGACTGAGACCGGGACTGAGACCAGGAGTGAGACCAGACCGGGACAGACCAGGAGGGAGAGACAGAGGGAGAAACAGAGGGAGGGAGCGACAGAGGGAGTGACAGAGGGAGGGAGCGACAGAGGGAGGCAGCGACAAAGGGAGTGACAGAGGGAGGGAGCGACAGAGGGAGTGACAGAGGGAGGGAGCGACAGAGGGAGGCAGCGACAAAGGGAGTGACAGAGGGAGGGAGCGACAGAGGGAGGGAGAGACAGAGGGAGAGACAGAGGGAGAAACAGAGGGAGGGAGCGACAGAGGGAGTGACAGAGGGAGGGAGCGACAGAGGGAGTGACAGAGGGAGGGAGCGACAGAGGGAGTGACAGAGGGAGAAACAGAGGGAGGGAGCAACAGAGGGAGGGAGCGACAGAGGGAGGGAGAGACAGAGGGAGAGACCGAGGGAGAAACAGAGGGAGAGACAAAGGGAGCGACAGAGGGAGAGACAGAGGGAGAGACAGAAGGAGTGACAGAGGGAGAGACAGAGGGAGAGACAGAGGGAGTGACAGAGGGAGAGACAGAGGGAGTGACAGAGGGAGTGACAGAGGGAGGGACAGAGGGAGAGACAGAGGGAGAGACAGAGGGAGAGACAGGGGAGGGACAGAGGGAGTGACAGAGGGAGAGACAGAGGGAGAGACAGAAGGAGAGACAGGGGAGGGACAGAGGGAGAGACAGAGGGAGTGACAGAGGGAGTGACAGAGGGAGGGACAGAGGGAGAGACAGAGGGAGAGACAGAGGGAGAGACAGGGGAGGGACAGAGGGAGGGACAGAGGGAGAGACAGAGGGAGAGACAGGGGAGGGACAGAGGGAGAGACAGAGGGAGAGACAGAGGGGGTGACAGAGGGAGGGACAGAGGGAGAGACAGAGGGAGAGACAGAGGGAGTGACAGAGGGAGAGACAGAGGGAGAGACAGAGGGAGAGACAGAGGGAGAGACAGAGGGAGTGACAGAGGGAGAGACAGAGGGAGAGACAGAGGGAGAGACAGAGGGAGTGACAGAGGGAGAGACAGAGGGAGAGACAGAGGGAGAGACAGAGGGAGCGACAGAAAGCGACAGAGGGAGCGACAGAGGGAGAGAGAGGGAGCAACAGAGGGAGTAACAGAGGGAGAGACAGAGGGAGCGACAGAAGGAGAGACAGAGGGAGAGACAGAGGGAGGGAACGACAGAGGGAGCGACAGAAAGCGACAGAGGGAGCGACAGAGGGAGAGACAGAGGGAGAGACAGAGGGAGAGACAGAGGGAGCAACAGGGAGTGACAGAGGGAGAGACAGAGGGAGCAACAGAGGGAGGGACAGAGGGAGTGACAGAGGGAGTGACAGAGGGAGTGACAGAGGGAGAGACAGAGGGAGTGACAGAGGGAGTGACAGAGGGAGTGACAGAGGGAGAGACAGAGGGAGTGACAGAGGGAGAGACAGAGGGAGTGACAGAGGGAGTGACAGAGGGAGGGACAGAGGGAGAGACAGAGGGAGAGACAGAGGGAGAGACAGGGGAGGGACAGAGGAAGCAACAGAGGGAGGGACAGAGGGAGGGATGGAGAGGGAGAGACAGAGGGAGGCGACAGAAAGCGACAGAGGGAGCGACAGAGGGAGAGACAGAGGGAGAGACAGAGGGAGAGACAGAGGGAGCGACAGAGGGAGAGACAGAGGGAGTGACAGAGGAAGCAACAGAGGGAGAGACAGAGGGAGAGACAGAGGGAGTGACAGAGGGAGAGACAGAGGGAGCGACAGAAGGAGAGACAGAGGGAGAGACAGAGGGAGGGAACGACAGAGGGAGTGACAGAAAGCGACAGAGGGAGGGACAAAGGGAGAGGGAGAGACAGAGGGAGAGACAGAGGGAGCAACAGGGAGTGACAGAGGGAGAGACAGAGGGAGCAACAGAGGGAGGGACAGAGGGAGTGACAGAGGGAGAGACAGAGGGAGCGACAGAGGGAGTGACAGAGGGAGTGACAGAGGGAGTGACAGAGGGAGAGACAGAGGGAGTGACAGAGGGAGAGACAGAGGGAGAGACAGAGGGAGTGACAGAGGGAGAGATAGAGGGAGTGACAGAGGGAGTGACAGAGGGAGGGACAGAGGGAGAGACAGAGGGAGAGACAGAGGGAGAGACAGGGGAGGGACAGAGGGAGAGACAGGGGAGGGACAGAGGGAGAGATAGAGGGAGAGACAGAGGGAGAGACAGAGGGAGTGACAGAGGGAGAGACAGAGGGAGAGACAGGGGAGGGACAGATGGAGAGACAGAGGGAGAGACAGAGGGAGTGACAGAGGGAGGGACAGAGGGAGAGACAGAGGGAGAGACAGAGGGAGTGACAGAGGGAGAGACAGAGGGAGAGACAGAGGGAGTGACAGAGGGAGAGACAGAGGGAGTGACAGAGGGAGAGACAGAGGGAGAGACAGAGGGAGAGACAGAGGGAGAGACAGAGGGAGAGACAGAGGGAGTGACAGAGGGAGAGACAGAGGGAGCGACAGAAAGCGACAGAGGGAGCGACAGAGGGAGAGAGAGGGAGCAACAGAGGGAGTAACAGAGGGAGAGACAGAGGGAGCGACAGAAGGAGAGACAGAGGGAGAGACAGAGGGAGGGAATGACAGAGGGAGCGACAGAAAGCGACAGAGGGAGCGACAGAGGGAGAGACAGAGGGAGAGACAGAGGGAGAGACAGAGGGAGAGACAGAGGGAGCAACAGAGGGAGTGACAGAGGGAGAGACAGAGGGAGGGAGCGACAGAAAGCGACAGAGGGAGCGACAGAGGGAGAGACAGAGGGAGAGACAGAGGGAGAGACAGAGGGAGCAACAGAGGGAGTGACAGAGGGAGCAACAGAGGGAGGGACAGAGGGAGCGACAGAAAGCGACAGAGGGAGGGAGCGACAGAGGAAGGGACAGAGGGAGGGATGGAGGAAGGGAGGGAGCGACAGAGGGAGGGACAGAGGGAGGGATGGAGGGAGGGAGCGACAGAGGGAGGGACAGAGGGAGCGACAGAGGGAGTGACAGAGGGAGGGACAGAGGGAGCGACAGAAAGAGACAGAGGGAGAGACAGATAGAGACAGAGGGAGGGAACGACAGAGGGAGAGACAGAGGGAGTGACAGAGGGAGGGACAGAGGGAGCGACAGAAAGCGACAGAGGGAGGGAGCGACAGAGGGAGGGATGGAGGGAGGGAGCGACAGAGGGAGCGACAGAGGGAGAGACAGAGGGAGTGACAGAGGAAGCAACAGAGGGAGGGACAGAGGGAGGGATGGAGGGAGGGAGCGACAGAGGGAGTGACAGAGGGAGGGAGCGACAGAGGGAGGCAGCGACAAAGGGAGTGACAGAGGGAGGGAGCGACAGAGGGAGGGAGAGACAGAGGGAGAGACAGAGGGAGAAACAGAGGGAGGGAGAGACAGAGGGAGTGAGAGAGAGAGGGAGAGACAGAGGGAGTGACAGAGGGAGAGGAGCGACAGAGGGAGTGACAGAGGGAGAAACAGAGGGAGGGAGCAACAGAGGGAGGGAAGCGACAGAGGAAGGGAGAGACAGAGGGAGAGACCGAGGGAGAAACAGAGGGAGAGACAAAGGGAGCGACAGAGGGAGAGACAGAGGGAGAGACAGAAGGAGTGACAGAGGGAGAGACAGAGGGAGAGACAGAGGGAGTGACAGAGGGAGAGACAGAGGGAGTGACAGAGGGAGTGACAGAGGGAGGGACAGAGGGAGAGACAGAGGGAGAGACAGAGGGAGAGACAGGGGAGGGACAGAGGGAGTGACAGAGGGAGAGACAGAGGGAGAGACAGAAGGAGAGACAGGGGAGGATCAGAGGGAGAGACAGAGGGAGAGACAGAGGGAGTGACAGTGGGAGGGACAGAGGGAGGGACAGCGGGAGCGACAGTGGGATAGACAGTGGGTGAGTCAGGGGAGGGCCTGAGGGAGGGACAGCGGGAGAGTCAGCGGGAGAGACAGGGGAGGGACAGAGGGAGAGACAGAGGGAGAGACAGAGGGGGTGACAGAGGGAGGGACAGAGGGAGAGACAGAGGGAGAGACAGAGGGAGTGACAGAGGGAGAGACAGAGGGAGAGACAGAGGGAGAGACAGAGGGAGAGACAGAGGGAGTGACAGAGGGAGAGACAGAGGGAGAGACAGAGGGAGAGACAGAGGGAGTGACAGAGGGAGAGACAGAGGGAGAGACAGAGGGAGAGACAGAGGGAGGCGACAGAAAGCGACAGAAGGAGCGACAGAGGGAGAGAGGGAGCAACAGAGGGAGTAACAGAGGGAGAGACAGAGGGAGCGACAGAAGGAGAGACAGAGGGAGAGACAGAGGGAGGGACCGACAGAGGGAGCGACAGAAAGCGACAGAGGGAGCGACAGAGGGAGAGACAGAGGGAGAGACAGAGGGAGAGACAGAGGGAGAGACAGAGGGAGCAACAGGGAGTGACAGAGGGAGAGACAGAGGGAGCAACAGAGGGAGTGACAGAGGGAGTGACAGAGGGAGTGACAGAGGGAGTGACAGAGGGAGTGACAGAGGGAGAGACAGAGGGAGTGACAGAGGGAGTGACAGAGGGAGAGACAGAGGGAGTGACAGAGGGAGAGACAGAGGGAGTGACAGAGGGAGTGACAGAGGGAGGGACAGAGGGAGAGACAGAGGGAGAGACAGAGGGAGAGACAGGGGAGGGACAGAGGAAGCAACAGAGGGAGGGACAGAGGGAGGGATGGAGGGAGAGACAGAGGGAGCGACAGAAAGCGACAGAGGGAGCGACAGAGGGAGAGACAGAGGGAGAGACAGAGGGAGAGACAGAGGGAGCGACAGAGGGAGAGACAGAGGGAGTGACAGAGGAAGCAACAGAGGGAGAGACAGAGGGAGAGACAGAGGGAGTGACAGAGGGAGAGACAGAGGGAGCGACAGAAGGAGAGACAGAGGGAGAGACAGAGGGAGGGAACGACAGAGGGAGTGACAGAAAGCGACAGAGGGAGGGACAAAGGGAGAGGGAGAGACAGAGGGAGAGACAGAGGGAGCAACAGGGAGTGACAGAGGGAGAGACAGAGGGAGCAACAGAGGGAGGGACAGAGGGAGTGACAGAGGGAGAGACAGAGGGAGCGACAGAGGGAGTGACAGAGGGAGTGACAGAGGGAGTGACAGAGGGAGAGACAGAGGGAGTGACAGAGGGAGAGACAGAGGGAGAGACAGAGGGAGTGACAGAGGGAGAGATAGAGGGAGTGACAGAGGGAGTGACAGAGGGAGGGACAGAGGGAGAGACAGGGGAGGGACAGAGGGAGAGACAGAGGGAGAGACAGAGGGAGAGACAGGGGAGGGACAGAGGGAGAGATAGAGGGAGAGACAGAGGGAGGGACAGAGGGAGAGACAGAGGGAGAGACAGAGGGAGAGACAGGGGAGGGACAGAGGGAGAGACAGAGGGAGAGACAGAGGGAGTGACAGAGGGAGGGACAGAGGGAGAGACAGAGGGAGAGACAGAGGGAGTGACAGAGGGAGAGACAGAGGGAGAGACAGAGGGAGTGACAGAGGGAGAGACAGAGGGAGTGACAGAGGGAGAGACAGAGGGAGAGACAGAGGGAGAGACAGAGGGAGTGACAGAGGGAGAGACAGAGGGAGTGACAGAGGGAGAGACAGAGGGAGCGACAGAAAGCGACAGAGGGAGCGACAGAGGGAGAGAGAGGGAGCAACAGAGGGAGTAACAGAGGGAGAGACAGAGGGAGCGACAGAGGGAGTGACAGAGGGAGAGACAGAGGGAGTGACAGAGGGAGGCGACAGAAAGCGACAGAGGGAGAGACAGAGGGAGTGACAGAGGGAGAGACAGAGGGAGAGACAGAGGGAGAGACAGAGGGAGCAACAGAGGGAGTGACAGAGGGAGAGACAGAGGGAGGGAATGACAGAGGGAGGCGACAGAAAGCGACAGAGGGAGGCGACAGAGGGAGAGACAGAGGGAGAGACAGAGGGAGAGACAGAGGGAGCAACAGAGGGAGTGACAGAGGGAGCAACAGAGGGAGGGACAGTGGGAGGCGACAGAAAGCGACAGAGGGAGGGAGCGACAGAGGAAGGGACAGAGGGAGGGATGGAGGAAGGGAGGGAGCGACAGAGGGAGGGACAGAGGGAGGGATGGAGGGAGGGAGCGACAGAGGGAGGGACAGAGGGAGCGACAGAGGGAGTGACAGAGGGAGGGACAGAGGGAGCGACAGAAAGCGACAGAGGGAGCGACAGATAGCGACAGAGGGAGGGAACGACAGAGGGAGCGACAGAGGGAGTGACAGAGGGAGGGACAGAGGGAGCGACAGAAAGCGACAGAGGGAGGGAGCGACAGAGGGAGGGATGGAGGGAGGGAGCGACAGAGGGAGCGACAGAGGGAGAGACAGAGGGAGTGACAGAGGAAGCAACAGAGGGAGGGACAGAGGGAGGGATGGAGGGAGGGAGCGACAGAGGGAGCGTCAGAGGGAGGGACAGAGGGAGGGACAGAGGGAGGGATGGAGGGATGGAGGGAGGGATGGAGGGAGGGAGTGACAGGGAGGGACAGAGGGAAGGACAGAGGGAGAGACAGAGGGAGGGATGGAGGGATGAATCAGAAGTTATAAATATCGGAAACACTTCCTGTGGAGCGTTAGCGTTAGCACGTCCATCTGTTAGCATTAGCGCTAGTGCACATCCATCTGTTAGCATTAGCGCTAGTGCACGTCCATCTGTTAGCGCCTCGTTAGCCCGACACACACCAAGACTAAACCAGGACTAAACCAGGACTAAACCAGGACTAAACCAGGTTTAAACCAAGTCTAAATCAGGTCTAAACCAGGACTAAACCAGGTCGAAACCAAGTCTAAACCAGGTCTAAACCACGTCTAAACCAGGTCTAAACCAGGACTAGACCAGGTCTAAACCAGGTCTAAACCAGGACTAAACCAAATCTAAACCAGGTCTAAACCAGGTCTAAACCAGGACTAAACCAGGTCTAAACCAAGTCTAAACCAGGTCTAAACCAGGTCTAAACCAGGTCTAAACCAGGACTAGACCAGGTCTAAACCAGGTCTAAACCAGGTCTAAACCAGAACTAAACCGAATCTAAACCAAATCTAAACCAGGTCTAAACCAGGTCTAAACCAGGTCTAAACCAGGTCTAAACCAGGACTAGACCAGGTCTAAACCAGGTCTAAACCAGAACTAAACCGAATCTAAACCAAATCTAAACCAGGACTAAACCAAATCTAAACCAGGTCTAAACCAGGTCTAAACCAGGACTAGACCAGGTCTAAACCAGGTCTAAACCAGGTCTAAACCAGAACTAAACCGAATCTAAACCAAATCTAAACCAGGACTAAACCAAATCTAAACCAGGTCTAAACCAGGTCTAAACCAGGTCTAAACCAAACTCTCTCTCTCTCATTGATGACCTCATGAATATGAATGATTATTCAGATTAAATTCATATTAGGTCATAGTTTTAAATGGAGCCTCCAGTCCCACTGTCTGCACCAACACAACACACACCAACACAACACAACACACACCAACACAACACAACACACACCAACACAACACAACACAACTGGCCTGGCACAACACACTCAACACAACACACGCAACACTGACACAATACAACTGTTACACAAGCACAACACAACTCCAACACAACTGACAACACACTCAGCCTGACACACACACCAATACAACACAACACAACACACATGACACATGAGCCTGACCAGCACAACACAACACTGACAACTGTTACAACACACACACAACTGTCTATTCTAACTGACACACCACAACACACATTATAATACCTCTGACACTGACAGCTACAGCACACCAACACAGCACAGCACACTGACACTAATACACAACACACAACACAGCACAACTACATTACACTATATTTTACAACTCGGCACTATTATATTACACTCATTCAACACAACACAACACACACAACACAATCCCTAATGCACAACACACCAACACAGCACAACACACCAACACTGACACTGGACACACAGCACAACACAACACACACACCAACACAACACATTACACATACACACCAATTTTTCTGACAACTAATACAACACAACAGCACACTGGCCTACAACTGGCTGTACACATATTTTGTTTCTTCATAACGGCCTGAGCCTGTACACAACAGCAACTGGCTAATGGTACACTTGACAACAACTGACAACTGTTACAACTGGCCCCTGTACATCAGCACAGCACATACACACAGCACAACACACACACAACCCCAACACACACACAGCCCTGGCACACACACTGGCACTAATGCCACACACTCGGCACTAGTACACACAACACTGGCACTGGCAACAACACACAGCACAGCACAACACACCAGGCACAACACAACACACCAGCACAGCACAGCCTGGCCAACACAGCACACACCAATACAACACAACACCAACACAACATTTATTTTTTGCCTGACAACACAACACAACACACACAATACAACACACAATACAGCATACACAATTTTCAATTCAATTCAATTCAATTTATTTTTAGCAGCGCCCAAAATCGCAACAACAGTTGCCTGTGCCGTTCCATAGATATGGATGATGATACCACAGACCTGACCTGGAATAAACGCAACATTCATGTAAAAAGCAGCAAATGAAACATAGTCCAGTCATCCCCTGTCCTTAGAACCCTGGCCTGCATCGATATGATACAAAAAACCCCAGGGTCTGGGACCTGTGCCATCGGGGAGAACCTACAGTGCCGCATATCGACCATGTTCGTACCGCTACCTAGATTTTCAGGTACGCGCGAGCGGTTGCAGGTATGACCACAGCTACCCAGGTGGGAAAAAGGAGCCGGGCGACCTGTTATGATGCGCCATGAGGAGCCGCGCTCGAGGAGGAGCCAGGCCTGAAGAGGAGGAGCCAGCGCGAGGAAGGAGGAGGGTCCAGCTGCCATCAGGTGTCTGAAAGAGTTCACTCGACCGCCGAGTGGGACAGGGGACAACATGTGAATAACGTGAACAAACTACAGATATCCCGCAGGAACATAGTGAGTGCCGCTGATGAGAAAAAGGAGGGAAACAGAGGACAGTGCTCAGGTTGCCACACTTGCTTTAACGACATCTCAGGCAGCTGTTATCTTGAAATGACATCAACTCAGGTAACCTGGTCTCTGCAGCTATTGCCGAAGGGAAGGTTTTAAGCCTGGTCTTAAATAAAGAGATTCTGTGGAGTGCCTGTTTCCCAGCATCAACAGGAGTTGATTCCATAACACAGAGACTTGGTAAACTGGAAGGCTCCCCCGGCATCGACACTCACAAGGGACCTACTAATAATCCTGCATTCTGAAGCGATAGTGCTCTATTTGGCTGATAGGGGTACAATGGCATCCTGAGAGATATGATGGGAGCCCCATGTTGCCTGGGCCTTTGTATGTCAGGAGAGAACTTTGAATTTAATTCTAAATACGACAGGAAGCCTGTTGCAGTGATTTTAACACAGGACTGATGTGATCACGCCTGTTAGTTCCTGCTAATTAGGACTCTGGCCGCTGCATTTTGGACCAACTGGTATGGGCTTCTTAAAGTACCTTTAGTGCAGGCGGTGTTAGCAGAGAATTGCAGTAATCTATTCTGGATGTAACCTCGGCATGGACCTGTGCATCATTTTAGGCAAGAAACCTGACCCTAGTTATGTTTACATGAGTCAATCCTGAGCCTGTGAATGAGAGATTTTGGTCAAATACGACCTCCAAGGTTTTTACAGTAGAGCTAGAGGCTATACTCACATTGTCAAGTGATAATATCTGGTCTGACAGAGAATCTCTCTGACCATAGGACCGACAACAGCCAGCCTCTGTTTTCAGGGTTTAAGCCAGGAGGTAATTCAGGGTCATCAGGTTTTGATGTCCTTCACACTGTACACTGAGCTTGTCGATTTGATCGGTCTGATTGGATTTCATTGATAAGTACCCAGCTGAGTGTCATCAGCATGGCCTAATTAATGCCATGTTTTCTGATAATGTTGCCCTAATGGCAACATATACAGAGCCTAAGCAAGTTGGACCAACACAGATCCTTGTGGAATACCTCAGCTACTTTAGAACGAGGAAGTGCACTGGTTTACACCTAACAAACTGGTACCTATCTGATACACACCATTTGAGAGGCCCCTATTACCTCTGACAACCTATGTACATTCTAACCTCTGACCCTAATACACATATTTGTGATCAAGCCTATTGCCACGCTGCACCTGAGGTCAGTAGGACCTCTCGGCCCCACAGCCCGTTATCCAGCTGGCCTAGTAGCAAATCATTTGTCACTTTAAGCAGACCAGTTTCTGTGCCTGTGGTGAGCTCTGAAGCCAGACTGAATACCTCATATAAATTATTGCCCTGCAGACGGTGACAAAGCTGTTTCACCACAACTCGTTGCCAGAATCTTTGTTACGATGGAAGATTGAGATAAGAGTCTGTAGTTGGCTAGTTCATCAGAGTATGACCCACAATGCCATGACCTGTGTACAACATATTTAAGGACTGAGGAACCACCATTTTTCTAATGACCTATTTATTACCGCCTATGGATGAACCTGACCTATTAAGCCGCATATTCTTTGAGGAACGGCTGGAATAGGGTCGAGCAAACAAGGTTGATGGTTTGGACGACATGATGACCTGAGGTTAATCTCCGCCTCATCGACAGGAATCAGCCCTGTCTATTAGAGGATTTATGTAGGATATTGGTGTTACAGCCAGTTTTCCTGAATTTGCCGCCTCGATATATTACCCGTTGATATTCTAATGGTTATACCTTTGCCCTCGAAGAATTCAGAAAGTCATCACAACTGGAACTTGAGGAGCCTAATTGCCGCAGTGTGTGAGTTTGTCAGCCTGGCTACCCGCCAGTACTTGCTTTTGTTTACTTCGATTTTCGAATAGTCTGGTTTGTGCCATATTTGGCAGAGCAGCCGTTATAAGAGAGCAGGCCAGAGCTTCCATGCCTTCAGAGACTGCTCGGAGCGCTGACGCGCTGGAAACTGATATTGTGCGTCTCACGTGCCCTGATGTGATCACAGTTCTGGGAGTAAACCCAATGCCGGAGGTCTTGGTTTAATGCTTTTCATTTAAGCGGAGCCTGCAACCTAATGCCTCAGCCTGACCTATTACCACAAACTGATGCCATGATATATTGGATTCAAGTTGTTCTCATTGTCATCGTAGCCTTATTATAATACTGGCTCGATTATTTCTTTGATACTTCGTACGATTTTTCTGATATTGTTCTTTTCAAACCTAGTTTTTCAATCCTGCTGAGCTGGATAGTCAATACGGGTGAAGGTTATTAATACCTGACCACCTGAGTATAGCCTATTACAAGTACACACTAATCTCAATACGCATAAGTTGGGGCCTAGTAATAATACCCTCAACATTCTACACTACACAAGGTATAACCGATCCCATACACACAATACCCGCATGAGGCACTCCACCTTGTTATACTTATGACCCTAGTCTACACACTATAACAATCCTTTCACTCCCAAAACTAAACCTTGACTAGTCAGAAAACTTACCTGTCACAACTCACAAGCCTACCAGGAGGTCCGGTAGATTGTTATAAATGCCCCTTTTGGGTTTTCCACCTGGCCACGTAATACACAACCTAAATGTCATAATTAGATTTGAGGCTGAGGTGGGGCTGGACCTGAGCCGGCCACTACCGCCACCTCGACCAGTGCTGCAGCCTTTAGAAAAGTTCCACCGTGACAGAGGTGTGATTGTTTACAATCTCTTATAATCATTTTTCACAACCAACCCATGTTTGCCTGTACATCCTAGAAGGGATCAATATTAAAGTCGCCTGTACCTCATTTATTACAATCCTGAGCCAGGAAAGGGACCTGATGTTTAGCAGTCCACATTTTGCACACAGTACCTGTGCCTGTTTACAAACATGTATTTATTTTTATTCAGTTATGACACAAACCGCACCAGAGTTCAGTTGACTAATATTTTGTGCTTTTACATGCTTAAATTGATGTTTGCAACACAATTATTTATTTTTATTAAGTTATGAAACCTGGCCTTTCCTATCAGACCTTTAGTTGAGTTTTATTTGTGCTTATACATTATTTTGTTTATTTCTGCGATGCATGTATTTATTTCTGTTGAGTTAGGAGATCTGATATGCTTTCGCTGATCCAGAGTTTCGTATGTTCGCCTAATGCCGTGGGACATACTTAACGCGCAGCCAGCCTGGGAGAATTACGATGCAGGGTCGCCGCCTCAGAAGGAAACCTGTTCCTGGCACACACAGTCGCATCGACCTGATCCTGGTTCTGTAGCAAGAGCAGTGCCTCGACTAATCTCTCTGCTCCCTAGCGTCATCTGACACTCCTGAGCTATTCTGTGTACACATGACCTGATGGTCATCTAAGACTAACAACTGTTCTGCGCTAGGAGGAGGGACCCAGCCGCAGTGGGATGGATGCCGTCACTACGGAAAAGCCTGGATAATACACACTGAGCGCACGCAACACAATTGCAACGCGCCAACACAACTGTTGTTGTAGCATCGATGATTATAATTGCACCTGATACACAACACAACACACACCAACACAACACACACCAACACAGCACAACACACACCAACACAACTGTTACAACACACACACAGCACAATTACAACTCAGCCTGTTATGACACAACACAACACACACCAACACAACACACACCAACACAACACAACACACACCAACACAACATGCCACTATATTTTTCAGCACACACCAACACAACACACACACAACACAACACAACACACAACGCAATACACACATGGCACAACACACACCAACACACAACACGCACACAATTTTTACTATATTACAACAACACAACACACACCGCACAATACTGATACACCAACACAACACAACACACATGGCAACTCAGCACAACACACACCATCTGAATAGGACAACACAACACACACACATACATGCCACTGACACAACACAACACACACAACACAACACAACACACCACAACACACACCAACACAACAACAGCTGGCCACACAACCCCACCATACACTGAGCCTAAGCCAACACACACCAACACAGCCAACACACACCTGGCCTGAAGCCACCAACACAACACAACACACACCAACACAACACACACACAACACAACACACACACAACACAACACACACAACACAACACACACCAACACAACACAACACACACACAACACAACACACACACAACACAACACACACCAACACAACACAACACACACCAACACAACACAACACACACCAACACAACACAACACACACCAACACAACACAACACACACCAACACAACACACACCAACACAACACAACACACACCAACACAACACACCAACTGTATGCCACTGTACACAGCCTGACACACCAACCTGGCACACACACAACACACGCAACACAGCACAGCACACAGCAACTGTCCACAACTCGCAACACAACAACAGCACACCAACACAACACATGCACACCAACACAACACACCTGATATGATGCACACACACGCCGCAGGCCTGATACAACGCCTGACCTGACACTGACGCAACCTGACACAACACACACCAACACAGTTCTGACACACACCTGTGCCAGCCTGACACCCACACCAACACAGCAACAACCTGTTCAACACAGCAACAACAGGCCTGATGCACACACAACTGATCACGCCGCACTGATACACGTTCCTATGATACCTGACACTGTTGCCGCTGTTACACACCAACCTGGTACACAACACACACGCGCCGCCGCGCCCGCGGCAACGCCGCGCAACATGTTCCTGTTATGACCTGACACGCCTCGATACACAACAACAACACACACAACTGCACACACACAACACAGCCTGACACACCAACCTGAGCACAACACACATTTTCACAACACAACAACACACGCCAGGTACAACACACACAACACACACCTGGACACACACCAACTGTTACAACACTGACACAACACAGCAACAATGACAACTGTTGCGCCCTCGTCGTTATAATGCCGCCGCCGCACACGCGCCTGACACAACGCCTGTTACACAACCTGACAACGCACTTACAACTGTTCAACACGGTACACACAACACAATGCCTGGTATGCACTGCCTAATACACGCACACTGACACAGCTGGTACCAGCACAACACAGCACACAACTGACACACTGGTACTATAATACACACTGACACAGCAGCACACGCAACCTGACACAGATAAACAACCTGACATACACTGACACAACCACAACACACCAACACAGCAACAACACACACTGACCTAGCAACAACACACCTGACACACACTGACCTGCACCTGACACAACCATACACATAACCTGTTGTGCCACCTGACACACACAACATGGCCTGGCCTAATACAAGCCTGGCCTAGCCACACACACACAGCAGCAGCTGGATCAGCCGCATAACACACACACAACCTGTGGACATAATATTTAATACACACACCTGGACACAAACACACACACTAGCACACTGGCCTGATAGACCTAGATCGCCTAGCCGCCAGCACACCGCCACATCAACCTGGACAACCAGCACACAACACACTGAGACCTAGCCTGACACACTGGCCGCACTGTACAGCACCAATGACACTGACGCACACCTGACCGCCTGTACACAACACTGCAGCCTTTCCCGACACACACAGCGCTGACAACACACAGAGGCAGCAGGTGTGTGACACATAGGCCTGACATAGATGACGTAGATAGGTGGATCAACCTTAATCGTGACAATGACACACGGACGTCTTACACGTCCTGACAGTTGCACAACCCCAACCACCGCACCAACATGACACAAACACAAACAAACAACACACTGTTCAGATCGTTTCTCGGAGAGTCACACCGTATTATATCATCCCGGTTACACGTTGACACAGGATATAGATCTGATTCTCTTCTCTTGCACAACCTGCTGCAAAGCTGCTGACACACACCCCTGACTCTGCTCTGTACCTGACGGCCTGACACACAGACACGAAGCATATGTTTTCCTTGACACTGGCCACACACACATTCTTAATATTTTCTTTCTGACACAGCGCCCTGCCTTGCTGATTATTTCTTAACCACCTCGGCCTGACCTGACACACACTGACACAATGACACCAGCAAACCTGACCACACCAACCTGGCCACACACTGACCTGTACACCCACCTGACATGACACAACCTTCTGACACACAGCCTGACACAGCGTGCACACACAACCAGCGCAACGACAGCACACAACCACAACCACACGCAGCCACCTGTAACCCAACAACTGGCCTGGCTCCGCACCTAACCTGGCCTGACCTGACACAAGCAGCTTAACAAGCCTGGCCTGACATAATAACACACACACACATGGCAGCAACACACTAGCCCGACAGCTCGATTGATTTGGCTTAACCCCACAGCACAACCTTGCTTGTACACACAACACAACCACAACTAGCACACTACAGCACAACACAACACACTGACACATAACAACAGCACAACACACACACACAGTGCCTGTATATACACAACACAACGCACACACACACACGCTATAACACAGCACACTAGCGACACCACACACACAACACAACACACACACACACAACACAGCACAACAAACACACAACGCACACACAACACACACACAACACAGCACACACAACACACACACAACACACACAACACAACACAGCACAACACACAAGACAACACAACACACACTGCTGCTGGCCTGGACACATTGTAATAATGTAACACAATGATTGTACACAGCCTGTACACACAATAACACACACACTCTTTCTCGCTGTAACAACACAACACACACACAACACACACACATATATAACACATATGAAACACTCACCCCAACAGATGCTCTTTCAGCACAACTTTACATGACATGACAACATGACAGCGGTAACAACACAACCAAACTCAATAACATAACACACAAATAACACGTGTATTATTAACATCTTTCAACTCAACACACACAACACACACCAACAACACTGACAACCCAGCACACAAGCATGGCACACAACACACACCAACAACACACTAACAACAAACAAGTATGTATAAATATGTATAAATATGTATAAATAAGTGAATCAAATATAAATATGCTAATTTATGTAAATGTTCCAGATCATTTCTCAGAGGAAAGTGTCAAAAATGCTCTTCTTTCTCGCCCGGGGCCACCGTGAGCAAGACCGTAGATCACGGTGCTACTACTGCTACTACTGCTGCTACTGCAACCACTCTGCTAACTGCCTGCCAACTGCTGCTACTGCTAACTGCTACTACTACTGCTGCTCACTACTTTCCTACTGCTGTAACTGGCCCTGTACTGCTACTACTGCAGCTACTGCTACTACTGCTGCTGAATGCTCAAATAATAATAATGATACATATATGTATATAACTAATGACAATAATATGTAACAACTAATAACCAACAGTAATAACAATATGTGACAATAATGAATGGCTCGGTTAACAAACTAACCATGACCATAATATAGCGATAATTAATCAATAATAAGACGTCAATGACCATCATCGATGAATAACAATTTGACGAAATAATAATAATAATAATAACAACCAACCAACAATGATAATGACAATTTAAACCAACATGATGATGATGATGATGATAATCAATAATATGCAACAACAACAGTAACCAACCCAATATAATATCAAACAATTATAAATATCTGTAACAATGACAGTTAACTGGTCAACCAATTATGCTCAACAACCAATAATAATAATAATAATAATGATACCATACAACAACCAACATAGTTTCTTCAACAACAGCTCTTGTAATTTTAACCAACAATAACAACAATAATGACAATGACCAATGACCAATGATACCAACAACCAGCAACTAACTAATAACCAATAATAACCAGCAACCAATGACAACAATGCTGTGTATAATAAATAACAACTGACAACAACGAGCAACCAGTTATAAGTATAACGCATACAGCATAACAACTGGTTCTTAATAGCTCATGACCAACATGACATACCAGCAGCGATACAACAATAATAAACGGCAACAGCAGCAACAACAAGCGAGCGATAATAATATAATAATACAACCAGTTAACAGCAACAATAAGCTAATAACTAATAACGTAATAACAGCTGCAAAACAACAATGTAACGGCAAACTGTATAGCAACTCTCTTTCTTGTAACAATTGTCCATAACCAACCAACAACATAACCAATATAACCAACAAATAATAGTCGTTTTTTGCTAACAGTTGAAGAGTAGTGTAACCAAATATATAAGTATGTATGATGATTTAACCAACAACCAAGCTAACGGTTAATGCTCTTTCGTCATGACAACTCTTAACCAATTTAAACAAACTCACTCTTTCTTAGCATAAAGACAGCTCATAATGACAACATATAAATAACAACAATATGTATATAACAATGACAACAACAACCAATAATAATAGATAACAACTCAACCAATGAAACAACAACAACCAACAATGACATAATTCAATGATTTTAATATTGACCAACTCGATAACTAGCAACAATGACAACAATAATAATTTGTAATGACAATATGGTAATAACATATGACAACATGTATACCATAGAACCAACAACAATGGCAACAACCATTAACAGCGTGTAACAATATATGTAATAACAATGATAAACAAATGACCAATGACTGATATTCGTTTCTCGGTAATAACATTTCAAACAACAACCAACAACTCTGTGGTTGTAATAACCAAATGAATGGTTCAACAATAACAACCAACAAGCTGTAATAACGTTATATATATATAAACAACAACAGAACAGCTATATGGACAATGTCTTCATATTAATGATAATAACTGACAACAACAATGACTTTCTCTTTCTTCTTCATATGACAATGACAACAATAACCAACTAATAACAATAGCAACAACAATAATGATTGTGACAACAACAACAAGCAATGACAACAGCAGCAACCAACTAACCAACAACCAACAGCAATCACTATGTAACAACAACAACTGACAGCGACAGCAAGTAAACAACAATAACCTTAAGCAATGACAACAACAATATTGACTAACAACAACAACAACAGTTAGCCAATCACAGCTAATGTAATGACAATGACAACAATATATAACAACAACAACAACAAACAACAACAGCAGATGGTAATATGATTTTATGATCTGATAACGATAATATAGGAGCTACTGACTAACCAACAGGAGGATCAAGGCAAGCAACAAACAAATCCATCCGCAACAACCAGAGCCATAACAGCAATAACAGCAACAGCAGCAGCGTGTGTGTATGGGCTGTGTAGACGCTCGTGTGTGTGTGTGTGTGTAATAACAATAATGGTGTGTGTGTATAGTGACAATAACAAACAACAACAATGTTTACAGTAATGGATGATTTGATCGTTAATAGCAGTATGTAACACACTCATGAGGATAATAATAATATTAATAATGGACAATTAATCTGCCGGAGGGCTGATGATGACCAAATGATGTGATAATGGGCAACAACCAATGACATTGCCGAGCTGGTTCAGGTAACGGGACAACAACAACGCCTGTCGCGCGCCTGTGCTGGACGTACCGCGCACGCGCTGTCTGCCATGCGCAGATGTCTGCCTGCCTGAACAACAATATTAATAATTTAATGTAATCCTTGCGCGGCGCGTCAACCTGCCGCGAACCTGGACATGATCACCGCACAATATTTCTTGCACCGCACAGCACCGCGGTGCCGCCTGGACCGATGCCTGGACGCTGCAACCAACTGCCAACAATAGGCAACAACAATGATTGATAACCGCGCGCGCCTAACAATAACGCAACGGTCACAATAATAATGCCTGAATGACCGCCAATGTCTTGCCGTGCTCGGACGGTCGCCGCCGCCTAATAACAATAATAATAACAATGTTGCCTGGTTACGATCGCGCGCCAATCGTGCGCGCACTTCAACAACCGTGCTGCTCGGACCGTGCAAACAACCAACAACTCACCGCGCCGCGCGCCTCGTCGCGCCGCGGTCGCCGCTCGGACCGTCATAACGCAACCAACCAATATGAAATGGACGAACAAACGTATGGTTGGTAATGCTGCCCGGTGACAATAATATGACAAACTGTTGTCTGATTTAACCACGATAACGTCTAGCAATAACAAAGCTGATAATAATATGCCGCGTATAAATAAACAGCAACTTGCGATGCCTGGACGATGCAATGTAGCGGCACGCCTGATGCGCGCGCGCCGCAGTGCAACAACAACGGTAACGCGCGATAACAATTGTGACAACATATAATAACAACAACAACAATAGCAACAACAACAAACTAACAATATTTTCTGTGCGCGCATGCCTGGACCGCACTGTGCGCAAACCGATACAACAACGCAGCACGTACCACAACAATGGATAATAGTAATAATAATAACATTGGACCTGGACGTTCAATGCGCAAACGCAACAATATTGTGTTAATAATGCCTGGACGGTGCCGCACCTGGACCGCTGTGACAATGATGACCGATAATGACTCAATGACAACAATAATAATATAATATAATAATAACAACAATTTCCTTGGATGCAAACAAATAATGATTACGCTGTCTGCCGCGCGCCTGAATAGCGCACGTATCTTATAATGTAATTAATACCACACACACATGTCGATATAATAATATATGTGACACTGATGATAACCAAATATAACCACTATGCACAGCACCAATAATAATAGCAATGTGTGCCACAATGTGCTAATAATAACAATTAAAATTAATGCACATAATGTTGGCAATGCACACATTAATGACTGGATAAGCACTGTCACATAGACACATATGTACGTATACACACATAATAATATATAGCCGAATAATGAACGAACAAATAATATAATAATATAACCAATGGGCCACACAATGTACACACACACACACACATATAAATGGGCCGCACACACTCTGGTAACCAACAATAATCGTGTGTTGTAATGAATAACTAACAATAACAATGATCGGATATATAACAACAATGGAGTTAGCGAGATCAAGCGAGCGATGCCAACAAAACTGCAGCTGGTCTACTTTTTGAAGTGAGTCCTGCTTTTAGTCGAACAGAGTTGTAGACCAACAATGGTTGAGCAACAAAACAAATGGTTAGACAATATGTAACAAGTAATAAACAATAATAACGAACAATACTTAGCAACCTGGTTTTCTGTTTCAGACAGTGATGAATAATAACTGAA
This sequence comes from Odontamblyopus rebecca, assembly GCA_030686955.1. Classification (NCBI taxonomy): domain Eukaryota; kingdom Metazoa; phylum Chordata; class Actinopteri; order Gobiiformes; family Gobiidae; genus Odontamblyopus; species Odontamblyopus rebecca. The sequence goes on from CM060657.1 coordinate 43,276,714, forward strand.
CCAACAAACAACCAACAACGGTTGGCTCTTGATTAACAACGTAATGTCTCTTAACTGTAACCAATATGTGCAGCGGGGGCAGCAACACGCAAACCGTACAGGTGACAACTACTACTAAACTACTACTACTACCACTGCTGCTACTACTACTGCTACTACTACTACTACTACTGCTACTACTACTGCTACTGCTACTGCTACTACTCACTACTACTACTACGAATACTGCTACTACTACTGACTGCTACTACTACTACTACTACTACTGGGCTGAAATATTTTCTCAGAATCGATAAATCTGAAGGAAACTGCGATCCACAAGAGGATCATTTAACACAACAAATGCTGCTGCTGCTGACTACACACTTTCTACTGCTACTGCAATGCTACTGTGTACTGTACTACTGACATGTGTGTGTGTGTGTACTATATATAGTGTGTGTGTACTGCTACTGCTACTGCTACTGCTGCTGCTGCTACTGCAGTTCACACACATAAACTGCTAGTTTTACTATTTCTGCAGAAAGGAAACTGGCGGGAAATGACCTCTTATCTTTCTGTCCTCTCAGTGCTTATATATATGTAACAAAGTGAGACAGCTCTCACCTATATATATACACAAACATACACACACAGCACACACCCTATACATATATTTTCTTTCTTTCTAAATATACACACACACACACTTTCTTTCACACACACACCTATACACACACCTATACACAATACATATGTATAACACACACCTATACACACACATATACACAAATATACATAATAATATATGTACACAAACATACACACATATATATATAACACATACATAATACACATCACACACACACACACTCCATACACAAACACACCTAATACACACATACACATAATACACACACACACCTATACACACATACCCAGCAAACATACACAAAACACACCTACGTTACACATACTGACAATAACATACACACACACACACCGATGCACACAAACATGATTGTACAGCACACACACATATACACTGACACACATAATACATAACACACACACCGACACACATTACATAAAACATACACACACACACACACACACACCTATACATAACAAATATACACATACACACATAACACACTGTACGCATATCTCTTTCTTCACACATAATACACACACACCTATATGGCACTCATACATATGTAATAATACACACACACACCTATACATAATATATTACACACACACAGTACACACACAATATACTCTTTCTTCATATCTCACTAGTTCTCATACTCACTCACACCAATGCACACACATATGTATATGGGTTAACACACACTTATGCGCCACACACACATGCACACACACACACACATACACCCGACACAGAGCACTGTACACAAACACACTGCCGCACGCACATACGCACATACCCACAAACATGCCACTGGGCGCACTGTACACCATGACACATGGTTACATGCACACACAAGCGAGCAGCACACATACACAAACTGTACGACAGCACACTGCTCTTAGCTGGACACACCTATGCACACATACACACAAACATACACACACACAAACACTATACACAAACACACTATACACACACACACACATACAGACACTGTACACAAACACCATATGCACACACAGGCATGCACACACACCCCGACACTGTACAGCAAACCCCAGCGGTACACACAGCACACACACTGACACTGTCACACCAAACACACGTATACACAGCACACAGCACACACACATAAACGACACACCTCTCCTGGTTCTGTGGTGTCATGTGTTTTCAGGATTTTCCACGAAAGTCAGATCCTTTACAGGTTACCGATCAACGGCCGGTGCCACACGGCTGGTCTACCGCACAGTAGGGTCTGCTTTAGTCCGAATAGACCAGCAAGGACCCCTGGTTTAGACCTAGTTCAGTCCTAGTTTAGATTATAGTTCGATCCCTCAGTTTCGGCAGACGGTGATGGATAACCTTAGCAGCGATCAGTCTTGTAACTGCTGCTGCCGTGATCAATACATGGGCCCTAAGTTCAGCATTAACAACAGCAGCAGCATGCTGATATCAAACATGCTCACTTTCTTATGGTATGCTAGCTCTCTGCTGTAACACTGCTGCTGTAATAACAAATACTCTTTCTTTATATGCTCATCTCTCTCTTATGTAATAGCGTATGTAATATATGTAGTAACAACAACTAATATATATATCTCGATATGACAAATAGACAGACTCAGTTGTACAATGATCTTAACAATATACTCATGATGTAATGTAACCAACGTAACAACTGTAATATAGCTCATATATAATATAACCAACCTTATGCTCTTGGCTCATTCTTTCTCGTATTTCTTTCAACATTCGCCAAAGCAACTAATATCTTTCACAATAATAACAATGTAATGATAATAATAATGTAACCAAATACTCTTAATAATAATATAACAACCCAATAATAATAAACAACAACAATGACATATATGTGACAACAACAACAACAGCAACAACAACTAATAGCAAACGTATGATTTAACTAATGGCTGCTCGCCTGTCTTCTGGTGCTGTAACTAACAGCAGCTCAACAACCCAATAGTTGGTTAATATGTAACTCTTCTTAATAGCCCAAACTCAACAGGCAAGTATGTGTGTGCAACCAACCAATATATAACAAACAACAATCACTGCTGTAATCATGGTTCTGTATGCGGTAACAATATATATATATGCTGGTTAACAAACAACCCTTCTTGTCATCAACAGCTGACGCTTAACAATTTAACACTGTAGCATAAGCAGCTGACAATAATTATGCAGCAATACTCTTTCTTTCTTAATACTTTCCTGCTGCTTATATCGAATATGTGTAACCAATAACTCATGGATAATGATATCGCTCAACTCAACCGAGCAGCGGTGTAATAATATTAATGAATAATGTAATATATGGTAATGACATATAATATTAATAATATAATAATGACAATGACCAACAACAATAATGAACAAATGTAAACAACCTGTGTGTCAACCAACAGCAATAACATAATAACAACTGATAGCAACGAATGGCAATAAATAATAGCAATGTAATAATGAATAATAATAACAAATAATGTACCAACGGCAATAATGAACCGTAATTGACAACCTGACAATAATAACAATTAACAACCATAGCTCAATGTAATTTGACCAATGGCAACAACAACTCAACTCATGCCAATGAACAACTGGCGTAACAGCAACCAACAACAATGACTAATGGTAATGATACAGTTAGCCAACAGCGAGCAGCGGCAACAAATACAACTTGTCGTAACAACTATGGCAATGATAGCAACAACCCAACAGCAAACAATTCTCGTAACAACCAGCAGCAACAACCAGCAACAGCAACGCTGACAACGAGCCAACAACGCTCGTATTGCTGCCTTAACAATGCAACAGCAAACAGCAGCAACATGTAAGCGTGACGAATAACCAGCGGCATACGAATAACAAACAACCGGCCATTGCTGGTAACAGCAGCTGCTTAACAGCAACAGCAACAACATAGTGAACAAAATAGCGCTATAACTCTTCTCTACTACTGTGTAATATATATAATATGACAGTAGCATAACAACAACAACAAACAATTGCTTGCTGCTCTCTATGATGTAACATAGCTGTAACCTATAATAACCAACAAGGCGATGCTCAACGACAATGACAATGACAATAGCTGACATATATGTATATACTGACAATGACAATGACTTTCTTCAACAACGTAACCAGCAACCAAAACAACCGTTGCTAGTATGCTTTCTGTAATGTAACGGTGTATTATATGATAAACAACAACCAATATTTTCTTTCATTAATGACATATGACAATAACAACGTTATGTAACAACAGTGTGACAACACTCTTAACAACTGACAACCGGTAATAATAATAATAATAATATGATGTAATAATACAACAACAACCAGCAATATGCTGCTCTTCAACAACAAATGTAATGATTGGCAATAACCAACAACTCAATGACAACAGCAACAACAATGATAATGACATAGCAATAGCAACCAACCGAATAATGTAATACCAATACATACGAATAGCTCGGTTAACAACAATGACAACACAATAAACCAACCAAACAATGATAATAATATGGTAATTCTTTCATAATATGTAATGACCAACAACCAACAACTCTTTCTTTCTAACAATGTATGTAGCTGCTCAACAGCAGCTGTAATGACAATAATCAACTCTTTCTTTATAACAATAGTAACAACAACTGGCATAACAACAATGACAAGCAAGTTCAATTTCATAATAGCATATGACTAGCTTGACAGCAGCAACTCTTCAGTTGAGTTCGGTTAACACCATACAATGACAACAACCTTGGCAACAACGAGCAATATATGGATGATAATAATAACAACAATAATGAATAAGCAAACAACAACAACCATGACCAGCAACTAATAGTAATCAAGCAACTAGCATAACAAACTAACAAACAGTTAACAACTGACAACTGTAATCATGTAATGTAATAACGAACTGTAACTATAGCAACAAAGACCATAGCAACTATAACCTGGAACTACTCATGGCAAACTAATAGCCAAGCTGACAACGAGCAACTGTAACATACCATACTCGTTTTGTAACAGCAGCTGACGATATGGCCAACAACCCGGCAACAATGACGAAAACGGCAACCCAACAGCAACGCCTTGCTGCTAAGCTGCGCCTGCTGCAACTGCTGCTGCCTTCTGCCTGCTACTGCAACAACTAGCGGCTGCTACTGCTACTGCTACTGCAGCACTGCTACTGCGCAGCACTTTCTGCTACTAGCGGCAACGGCAACTGCTGCTAACAGCAGCTACTGCTACTGCTGCTACTGCTGCTACTGCTACTGCTACTACTGCTACTGCTACTACTACTGCTACTGCTGCTGCTACTGCTACTACTACTACTACTGCTACTGCTTGTGTGTTGTATCCTGATGCTGTGGTGTCTTGCTCAAGTGCACTGTCTGGGACTGGGATTCCAATGGGAAACACGATTATATTGGAGAGTTCGAGGCCACGTTCCACGAGATGAGAGCGGCGAGCGAAGGGCGACAGGTGAGACGGACGACAGGTGAGGGCGACAGGTGAGACGGACGACAGGTGAGGACGACAGGTGAGGACGACAGGTGAGGACGACAGGTGAAAACGACAGGTGAGGACGACAGGTGAGACGGACGACAGGTGAGGACGACAGGTGAGGATGACAGGTGAGACGGACGACAGGTGAGGACGACAGGTGAGGACGACAGGTGAAAACGACAGGTGAGGACGACAGGTGAGGACGACAGGTGAGACGGACGACAGGTGAGGACGACAGGTGAGGACGACAGGTGAGGACGACAGGTGAGACGGACGACAGGTGAGGACGACAGGTGAGGACGACAGGTGAAAACGACAGGTGAGGACGACAGGTGAGGACGACAGGTGAGGACGACAGGTGAGGACGACAGGTGAGGACGACAGGTGAGACGGACGACAGGTGAGGACGACAGGTGAGGACGACAGGTGAGACGGACGACAGGTGAGGACGACAGGTGAGGACGACAGGTGAGGACTACAGGTGAGGACGACAGGTGAGGACGACAGGTGAGGACGACAGGTGAGGATGACAGGTGAGGACGACAGGTGAGGACGACAGGTGAAAACGACAGGTGAAAACGACAAGTGAGGACGACAGGTGAAAACGACAGGTGAAAACGACAGGTGAAAACGACAGGTGAGACAGACGACAGGTGAGACGGACGACAGGTGAGACGGAGGACAGGGAAGACCCCAGACCGGGTTAAGACCCGGAATTCAATTCAATTTATTTTTGTAGCTCCCAAAATCACAACAGCAGTTTCCTCTAAGATATGGATGAGTAAAACATACACACAGACATATCAGAACAGGAATAAACAACATTCATGTAAAGCAGCAAATGAAACATGGTCCAGTCATCCCCTGTCCTTAGACCCTCCTTCTCAGCAAGGAAAAACTCCAAAAAACCCAGGGTCCTGGGAAAAAGAAGAAACCTCGGGGAGAACTACAGTGAAGGAGAGATCCACTCCCATGGACGGACAGGCTATAGATGTCCAGGCCCGTGGGCCAGTTCAGTATGACCACAGCTACCAGGGTGGGGAAGAGCAGGGCGAGGAGGAGGAGGAGAGGGGCGAGGAGGAGGAGAGGGGCGAGGAGGAGGAGGAGACCGGGCGAGGAGGAGGAGGAGAGGGGCGAGGAGGAGGAGAGGGGCGAGGAGGAGGAGGAGACCGGGCGAGGAGGAGGAGGAGAGGGGCGAGGAGGAGGAGGAGCCAGGCGAGGAGGAGGAGGAGAGGGGCGAGGAGGAGGAGGAGACCGGGCGAGGAGGAGGAGGAGAGGGGCGAGGAGGAGGAGAGGGGCGAGGAGGAGGAGAGGGGCGAGGAGGAGGAGGAGACCGGGCGAGGAGGAGGAGGAGAGGGGTGAGGAGGAGGGGAGGGGCGAGGAGGAGGAGGAGACCGGGCGAGGAGGAGGAGGAGAGGGGCGAGGAGGAGGAGGAGAGGGGCGAGGAGGAGGAGGAGACCGGGCGAGGAGGAGGAGGAGAGGGGCGAGGAGGAGGAGGAGAGGGGCGAGGAGGAGGAGGAGAGGGGCAAGGAGGAGGAGCGAGGAGAGGGAAGAGTCCTGGTTTTATCCTGGTTTAGTCCTGGTCCTGGTTTAGTCCTGGTCCTGGTTTAGTCCAGGTCCTGGTTTAGTCCAGGTTTCTGAACACAATGAGACTCTCTGAGGTCCCTGGGGACACTCTGAGTCTGTACCATGAATAATCCTGACAGAACTGGACTAAACCAGGACTAAACCAGGACTAAACCGGGACTAAACCGGGACTAAGCCAGGACTAAAGCAGGACTAAAGCAGGACTGGATGTTTCGTGGGTCTGTCCCAGAGGACTCATTGTGAGCTGACAGATGAACTCCGACTCCCACAATGCACTTGTTCCCATAAATGAGCTCAATAATGCTCCTGCACTGAAGGAGGGCATCTGACACAGGGGGAGGGCATCTGACACACGGGGAGGGCATCTGACACACGGGGAGGGCATCTGACACACGGGGAGGGCATCTGACACACGGGGAGGGCATCTGACACACGGGGAGGGCATCTGGCTCGTCTGAAGGGCATTTGTGTTGCAGGTGCAGTGGCCGTGCATCAACCACAAATATAAAGTGAAGAAGAAAAACTACAAGAACTCAGGAATCATCATCCTGAGTCAGTGCAAGGTCAGACCTGGTTTAGTCCTGGTTTAGTCCTGGTTTAGTCCTGGTTTAGACCTGGTTTAGACCTGGTTTAGTCCTGGTTTAGTCCTGGTTTAGTCCTGGTTTAGACCTGGTTTAGACCTGGTTTAGTCCTGGTTTAGTCCTGGTTTAGTCCTGGTTCAGTCCTGGTTTAGACCTGGTTTAGTCCTGGTTTAGTCCTGGTTTAGACCTGGTTTAGACCTGGTTTAGACCTGGTTTAGTCCTGGTTCAGTCCTGGTTTAGTCCTGGTTCAGTCCTGGTTTAGACCTGGTTTAGTCCTGGTTTAGTCCTGGTTTAGTCCTGGTTTAGACCTGGTTTAGTCCTGGTTTAATCCTGGTTTAGTCCTGGTTTAGACCTGGTTTAGTCCTGGTTTAGTTCTGTATTAGTCCTGGTTTAGACCTGGTTCAGTCCTGGTTTAGACCTGGTTTAGTCGTGGTTTAGTCCTGGTTTAGACCTGGTTCAGTCCTGGTTTAGACCTGGTTTAGTCCTGGTTCAGTCCTGGTTTAGTCCTGGTTTAGACCTGGTTTAGACCTGGTTTAGTCCTGGTTTAGTCCTGGTTTAGTCCTGGTTTAGACCTGGTTTAGACCTGGTTTAGTCCTGGTTTAGTCCTGGTTTAGTCCTGGTTTAGTCCTGGTTCAGACCTGGTTTAGTCCTGGTTTAGTCCTGGTTTAGTCCTGGTTCAGACCTGGTTTAGTCCTGGTTTAGTCCTGGTTTAGTCCTGGTTCAGTCCTGGTTTAGACCTGGTTTAGTCCTGGTTTAGTCCTGGTTTAGACCTGGTTTAGACCTGGTTTAGACCTGGTTTAGTCCTGGTTCAGTCCTGGTTTAGTCCTGGTTCAGTCCTGGTTTAGACCTGGTTTAGTCCTGGTTTAGTCCTGGTTTAGTCCTGGTTTAGACCTGGTTTAGTCCTGGTTTAATCCTGGTTTAGTCCTGGTTTAGACCTGGTTTAGTCCTGGTTTAGTTCTGTATTAGTCCTGGTTTAGACCTGGTTCAGTCCTGGTTTAGACCTGGTTTAGTCGTGGTTTAGTCCTGGTTTAGACCTGGTTCAGTCCTGGTTTAGACCTGGTTTAGTCCTGGTTCAGTCCTGGTTTAGTCCTGGTTCAGTCCTAGTTTAGGCCTGGTTTAGTCCTGGTTTAGACCTGGTTTAGTCCTGGTTTAGTCCTGGTTTAGTCCTGGTTTAGACCTGGTTTAGTCCTGGTTTAGACCTGGTTCAGTCCTGGTTTAGACCTGGTTTAGTCGTGGTTTAGTCCTGGTTTAGACCTGGTTTAGACCTGGTTTAGTCCTGATTTAGACCTGGTTTAGTCCTGGTTTAGACCTGGTTCAGTCCTGGTTTAGACCTGGTTTAGTCGTGGTTTAGTCCTGGTTTATACCTGGTTTTGTCCTGGTTTAGTCCTGATTTAGACCTGGTTTAGTCCTGGTTTAGTCCTGGTTTAGTCCTGGTTTAGTCCTGGTTTAGACCTGGTTTAGACCTGGTTTAGTCCTGGTTTAGACCTGGTTTAGTCCTATTTCAGTCCTGGTTTAGTCCTGGTTCAGTCCTGGTTTAGGCCTGGTTTAGTCCTAGTTTAGTCCTGGTTTAGTCCTGGTTTAGTCCTGGTTTAGACCTGGTTTAGTCCTGGTTTAGACCTGGTTCAGTCCTGGTTTAGACCTGGTTTAGTCGTGGTTTAGTCCTGGTTTAGACCTGGTTTAGACCTGGTTTAGTCCTGATTTAGACCTGGTTTAGTCCTGGTTTAGACCTGGTTCAGTCCTGGTTTAGTCCTGGTTTAGACCTGGTTTAGTCCTGGTTTAGTCCTGGTTCAGTCCTGGTTTAGTCCTGGTCTAGTCCTGGTTTAGTCCTGGTTTAGTCCTGGTTTAGACCTGGTTTAGTCCTGGTTTAGACCTGGTTTAGACCTGGTTTAGACCTGGTTTAGTCCTGGTTAGTCCTGGTTTAGACCTGGTTTATACCTGGTTTAGTCCGGGTTTAGTCCTGATTTAGACCTGGTTTAGTCCTGGTTTAGTCCTGGTTCAGTCCTGGTTCAGTCCTGGTTTAGACCTGGTTTAGACCTGATTTAGACCTGGTTTAGTCCTGGTTTAGTCCTGGTTTAGACCTGGTTTAGACCTGGTTTAGTCCTGGTTTAGTCCTGGTTTAGTCTTGGTTTAGTCCTGATTTAGACCTGGTTTAGTCCTGGTTTAGTCCTGGTTCAGTTCTGGTTTAGTCCTGGTCTAGTCCTGGTTTAGTCCTGGTTTAGTCCTGGTTTAGACCAGGTTTAGACCTGGTTTAGTCCTGGTTTAGTCCTGATTTAGACCTGGTTTAGTCCTGGTTTAGACCTGGTTTAGTCCTGGTTTAGTCCTGGTTTAGACCTGGTTTAGACCTGGTTTAGACCTGGTTTAGTCCTGGTTTAGACCTGGTTTAGTCCTGGTTTAGTCCTGGTTTAGACCTGGTTTAGTCCTGGTTTAGTCCTGGTTCAGTCCTGGTTTAGTCCTGGTTCAGTCCTGGTTTAGTCCTGGTTTAGTCCTGGTTCAGTCCTGGTTCAGTCCTGGTTTAGTCCTGGTTCAGTCCTGGTTTAGTCCTGGTTCAGTCCTGGTTTAGTCCTGGTTCAGTCCTGGTTTAGTCCTGGTTCAGTGCTGGTTTAGTCCTGGTTCAGTCCTGGTTTAGTCCTGGTTCAGTCCTGGTTTAGTCCTGGTTCAGTCCTGGTTCAGTCCTTGTTCAGTCCTGGTTTAGTCCTGGTTCAGTCCTGGTTTAGTCCTGGTTCAGTCCTGGTTCAGTCCTGGTTCAGTCCTGGTTTAGTCCTGGTTTAGTCCTGGTTTAGTCCTGGTTCAGTCCTGGTTTAGTCCTGGTTTAGTCCTGGTTTAGTCCTGGTTCAGTCCTGGTTTAGTCCTGGTTCAGTCCTGGTTTAGTCCTGGTTTAGTCCTGGTTCAGTCCTGGTTTAGTCCTGGTTCAGTCCTGGTTTAGTCCTGGTTCAGTCCTGGTTCAGTCCTGGTTTAGTCCTGGTTCAGTCCTGGTTTAGTCCTGGTTTAGTCCTGGTTTAGTCCTGGTTTAGTCCTGGTTCAGTCCTGGTTTAGTCCTGGTTTAGTCCTGGTTTAGTCCTGGTTTAGTCCTGGTTCAGTCCTGGTTTAGTCCTGGTTCAGTCCTGGTTTAGTCCTGGTTTAGTCCTGGTTCAGTCCTGGTTCAGTCCTGGTTCAGTCCTGGTTTAGTCCTGGTTTAGTCCTGGTTTAGTCCTGGTTCAGTCCTGGTTTAGTCCTGGTTTAGTCCTGGTTTAGTCCTGTTTTAGTCCTGGTTCAGTCCTGGTTCAGTCCTGGTTTAGTCCTGGTTTAGTCCTGGTTTAGACCTGGTTTAGTTCTGTATTAGTCCTGGTTTAGACCTGGTTCAGTCCTGGTTTAGTCGTGGTTTAGTCCTGGTTTAGACCTGGTTTAGTTCTGTATTAGTCCTGGTTTAGACCTGGTTTAGTCCTGGTTCAGTCCTGGTTTAGTCCTGGTTTAGTCCTGGTTTAGTCCTGGTTCAGTCCTGGTTTAGTCCTGGTTTAGTCCTGGTTCAGTCCTGGTTTAGTCCTGGTTCAGTCCTGGTTCAGTCCTGTTTTTTTCTTTTGTTTTTTCAAATCTCTAAAAAGTGATGCAAAAACGACAAAATGAAGCAGAAAGAAAAAGAAACGTTCTGTACATCTCAGACCCTCTCTTCCTCCTCTTTCTCCTCGCTCGCTCTTCCTCTTCCTCCTCTCTTCCTCTCACTCTATCTTCGTTAATGAGCTCTCTCCTCTTTTCTCCACCCTTTTCTTCGCTCTCTCCTGTCCCCACTTCCTCTTTTCTCTGCCTCCCCTCTCTCTTCCCCCTCCCTCCCTCCCTCCCTCTCGCTCTCCTCCCTCTCGCTCTCCTCCCTCCCTCTCTCCTCCCTCCCTCCCTCTCTCTCTCCTCCCTCCCTCCCTCCCTCTCTCCTCTTCCGTTCCTTCGCTCCGGAGCTTCACACTGATCCTTTATCAGGATCTGAGCTTCTTTGAAACGTTCCCAGTGGAACGAAGCCTCAAACCTGCGGAGAACAAAAGATTCAGTCTGAGCGTCGGACTTTCAGAATAAAAGAACGTGAAAGAAAAGAAAACAAAAGAATGTGAAAGAAAAGAAAACAAAAGAATGTGAAAGAAAAGAAAACAAAAGAATGTGAAAGAAAAGAAAAGAAAAGTGGAGGAACAGAATCAAACCAGAGTTTAAGGAAAGACCCAGAGGAGCAGGGAGAGTTCTGCTGATCCTCCCCAGGAACAGAGCTCCTTCCCTGGGCACAAACACAGCGACACATCCCTGTGAGCTCCAGCGCCCTCTGGAGCCTGGTTCAGTCCTGGTTTAGTCCTGGTTTAGTCCTGGTTCAGTCCTGGTTTAGTCCTGGTTTAGTCCTGTTTAGTCCTGTTTAGTCCTGGTTTAGTCCTGGTTTAGTCCTGTTTAGTCCTGGTTTAGTCCTGGTTTAGTCTTGGTTTAGTCCTATTTAGTCCTGGTTTAGTCCTGGTTTAGTCCTGGTTTAGTCCTGTTTAGTCCTGGTTTAGTCCTGTTTAGTCCTGGTTTAGTCCTGGTAGTTTTGGTTTAGTTCTGGGGTGACGGTGAAACGGAGCCAAGAGTTTTCAATTTGTGTCAGTGGAGGGAGGGCATCTGACACACAGGGAGGGCATCTGACACACGGGAGGGCATCTGACACACAGGGAGGGCATCTGACACACGGGAGGGCATCTGACACACGGGAGGGCATCTGACACACCTGCCTCTTCTGTTTCAGGTCATTAAGATGCATTCGTTCGTGGACTACATCATGGGAGGCTGCCAGATCCAGTTCACGGTACTTTCTCCTCTAGTCCCACTTTAGACCTGGTTTAGACCTGGTTCAGTCTGTGTCTCTGTCCATGGTGCTGATCCTTTGTGACTTGTATGTTTTATGGATGAAGTGTGACATCTGCAGCTCCTCATCAGAATCGCATAAAGTGTCTGCGCAGACCTGGTTTAGACCTGATCCAGTCCTGGTTCAGACCTGATCCAGTCCTGATCCAGACCTGGTTCAGTCCTGGTTCAGACCTGTCTCTGTCCGTGGTGCTTATTCTGGTCATTTCTTTATGTTTTATGGATGAAGTGTTTAAAAATGAGACCACATCTGCACCGGGATAGAAGCCCTGAGGGGTTCAGTCCTGGTTTAGTCCTGGTTTAGTCCTGGTTTAGTCCTGGTTCAGTTCTGGTTTAGTCCAGTTTTTGTCCTGCTTTAGACCAGTTTTAGTCTAGTTTAAGTCCTGGTTTAGACCCTGAGACTCAGACCAGAGTAAATACAATATGACTTTGATTTTATTGCACACTTATTTGTGAGTTCTTACATCTGGGTCTTGGTCCTGGTCTTGGTCTTAGTTTTGGTCCTGGTCTTGGTCTTGGATCTTAGTCTTGGTCTTGGTCCTGGTCTTGGATCTTAGTCTTGGTCTTGGTCCTGGTCTTGGATCTTAGTCCTGGTCCTGGTCTTGGTCTTAGTCTTGGTCCTGGTCTTGTACCTCGGTCTTGTTTCTTTTCTCGGTTTCTTGTGGTGGGTTTTGGGGTAATCCCCCGTTTTTCCGCCTTGCTCGTCCTCGCGGTGGTCCTCTCCTCCGTCGCCGTGGAAACCGTATCCAGGGGCTCACGGTGCGGTTTCCACGGCAACAGGCATCCCTCTGTTTGTCCCATTCACCACAACATGTTTAAGGTCCAAACCAGACAGAACCGGCCCAGACCAGACCCAGAACCAGACCAGACCCAGAACCGGCCCAGAACCGGACCAGACCAGAACCAGAACCAGACCAGACCCAGAACCAGACCAGACCCAGAACCAGACCAGACCCAGAACCGGACCAGACCAGACCCAGAACCAGACCAGACCCAGAACCAGACCAGACCAGACCCAGAGCCAGACCAGACCCAGAACTGGCCCCGACCAGACCCAGAACCGGAACCGAACCAGACCAGACCAGACGAGACCCAGACCCGTCCTATTATAGTCCTATTATAGTCCTATTACAGTCCTATTATAGTCTATTATAGTCCTATTACAGTCCTATTATAGTCCTATTATAGTCCTATTACAGTCCTATTACAGTCCTATTATAGTCCTATTATAGTCCTATTACAGTCCTATTATAGTCCTATTATAGTCCTATTACAGTCCTATTACAGTCCTATTATAGTCCTATTATAGTCCTATTACAGTCCTATTATAGTCCTATTATAGTCCTATTACAGTCCTATTATAGTCCTATTACAGTCCTATTATAGTCCTATTACAGTCCTATTATAGTCCTATTATAGTCCTATTACAGTCCGATTATAGTCCTATTATAGTCCTATTACAGTCCTATTACAGTCCTATTATAGTCTATTATAGTCCTATTACAGTCCTATTATAGTCCTATTATAGTCCTATTACAGTCCTATTACAGTCCTATTATAGTCCTATTATAGTCCTATTATAGTCCTATTACAGTCCTATTACAGTCCTATTATAGTCCTATTATAGTCCTATTACAGTCCTATTACAGTCCTATTACAGTCCTATTATAGTCCTATTACAGTCCTATTATAGTCCTATTATAGTCCTATTACAGTCCGATTATAGTCCTATTATAGTCCTATTACAGTCCTATTACAGTCCTATTACAGTCCTATTATAGTCCTATTACAGTCCTATTATAGTCCTATTATAGTCCTATTACAGTCCTATTATAGTCTATTATAGTCCTATTATAGTCCTATTACAGTCCGATTATAGTCCTATTACAGTCTATTACAGTCCTATTATAGTCCTATTATAGTCCTATTAGAGTCCTATTATAGTCCTATTACAGTCCTATTACAGTCCTATTATAGTCCTATTACAGTCCTATTACAGTCCTATTACAGTCCGATTATAGTCCTATTACAGTCCTATTACAGTCCTATTATAGTCCTATTATAGTCCTATTACAGTCCTATTATAGTCCTATTATAGTCCTATTACAGTCCTATTATAGTCCTATTACAGTCCTATTACAGTCCTATTATAGTCCTATTACAGTCCTATTACAGTCCTATTACAGTCCTATTATAGTCCTATTACAGTCCTATTATAGTCCTATTATAGTCCTATTACAGTCCTATTATAGTCTATTATAGTCCTATTATAGTCCTATTATAGTCCTATTACAGTCCTATTACAGTCCTATTACAGTCCTATTATAGTCCTATTACAGTCCTATTATAGTCCTATTATAGTCCTATTATAGTCCTATTATAGTCCTATTACAGTCATATTACAGTCCTATTATAGTCCTATTACGTCCTATTATAGTCCTATTACAGTCCTATTACAGTCCTATTACAGTCCTATTACAGTCCTATTATAGTCCTATTATAGTACTATTACACTCCTAGTAGATTCCTATTACAGTCCTATTATAGTCCTATTATAGTCCTATTATAGTCCTATTACAGTCCTATTACAGTCCTATTATAGTCCTATTATAGTCCTATTACAGTCCTATTACAGTCCTATTACAGTCCTATTATAGTCCTATTACAGTCCTATTATAGTCCTATTATAGTCCTATTACAGTCCTATTATAGTCCTATTATAGTCCTATTACAGTCCTATTACAGTCCTATTATAGTCCTATTATAGTCCTATTATAGTCCTATTAGAGTCCTATTACAGTCCTATTAGAGTCCTATTACAGTCCTATTACAGTCCTATTATAGTCCTATTACAGTCCTATTACAGTCCTATTACAGTCCTATTACAGTCCTATTACAGTCCTATTACAGTCCTATTATAGTCCTATTATAGTCCTATTACAGTCCTATTACAGTCCTATTACAGTCCTATTATAGTCCTATTACAGTCCTATTATAGTCCTATTATAGTCCTATTACAGTCCGATTATAGTCCTATTATAGTCCTATTACAGTCCTATTACAGTCCTATTATAGTCCTATTATAGTCCTATTACAGTCCTATTACAGTCCTATTACAGTCCTATTATAGTCCTATTACAGTCCTATTATAGTCCTATTATAGTCCTATTACAGTCCTATTATAGTCCTATTATAGTCCTATTACAGTCCTATTATAGTCCTATTACAGTCCTATTATAGTCCTATTATAGTCCTATTACAGTCCTATTAAAGTCCTATTAAAGTCCTATTATAGTCCTATTACAGTCCTATTATAGTCCTATTATAGTCCTATTACAGTCCTATTATAGTCCTATTAAAGTCCTATTACAGTCCTATTACAGTCCTATTACGTCCTATTATAGTCCTATTACAGTCCTATTACAGTCCTATTACAGTCCTATTACAGTCCTATTACAGTCCTATTAGTCCTATTACAGTCCTATTACAGTCCTATTATAGTCCTATTATAGTCCTATTACAGTCCTATTACAGTCCTATTACAGTCCTATTATAGTCCTATTACAGTCCTATTATAGTCCTATTATAGTCCTATTACAGTCCTATTATAGTCCTATTATAGTCCTATTACAGTCCTATTACAGTCCTATTATAGTCCTATTATAGTCCTATTATAGTCCTATTACAGTCCTATTACAGTCCTATTACAGTCCTATTACAGTCCTATTACAGTCCTATTATAGTCCTATTACAGTCCTATTACAGTCCTATTACAGTCCTATTATAGTCCTATTACAGTCCTATTACAGTCCTATTACAGTCCTATTACAGTCCTATTACAGTCCTATTATAGTCCTATTACAGTCCTATTACAGTCCTATTACAGTCCTATTACAGTCCTATTATAGTTCTATTATAGACAGACATTAGTGAGTTTGACAATAAAAAGTGTGCAGCGCTGAAACAAAACCACCTCCTGACCTGCAGCGCTGAAACAAAACCACCTCCTGACCTGCAGCGCTGAAACAAAACCACCTCCTGACCTGCAGCGCTGAAACAAAACCACCTCCTGACCTGCAGCGCTGAAACAAAACCACCTCCTGACCTGCAGTGCTGAAACAAAACCATCTCCTGACCTGCAGCGCTGAAACAAAACCACCTCCTGACCTGCAGCGCTGAAACAAAACCACCTCCTGACCTGCAGCGCTGAAACAAAACCACCTCCTGACCTGCAGCGCTGAAACAAAACCACCTCCTGACCTGCAGCGCTGAAACAAAACCACCTCCTGACCTGCAGCGCTGAAACAAAACCACCTCCTGACCTGCAGCGCTGAAACAAAACCACCTCCTGACCTGCAGCGCTGAAACAAAACCATCTCCTGACCTGCAGCGCTGAAACAAAACCACCTCCTGACCTGCAGCGCTGAAACAAAACCACCTCCTGACCTGCAGCGCTGAAACAAAACCACCTCCTGACCTGCAGCGCTGAAACAAAACCATCTCCTGACCTGCAGCGCTGAAACAAAACCACCTCCTGACCTGCAGCGCTGAAACAAAACCATCTCCTGACCTGCAGCGCTGAAACAAAACCACCTCCTGACCTGCAGCGCTGAAACAAAACCACCTCCTGACCTGCAGCGCTGAAACAAAACCACCTCCTGACCTGCAGCGCTGAAACAAAACCACCTCCTGACCTGCAGCGCTGAAACAAAACCACCTCCTGACCTGCAGCGCTGAAACAAAACCACCTCCTGACCTGCAGCGCTGAAACAAAACCACCTCCTGACCTGCAGCGCTGAAACAAAACCACCTCCCGACCTGCAGCGCTGAAACAAAACCACCTCCTGACCTGCAGTGCTGAAACAAAACCATCTCCTGACCTGCAGCGCTGAAACAAAACCACCTCCTGACCTGCAGCGCTGAAACAAAACCACCTCCTGACCTGCAGCGCTGAAACAAAACCACCTCCTGACCTGCAGCGCTGAAACAAAACCACCTCCTGACCTGCAGCGCTGAAACAAAACCACCTCCTGACCTGCAGCGCTGAAACAAAACCACCTCCTGACCTGCAGTGCTGAAACAAAACCACCTCCCGACCTGCAGCGCTGAAACAAAACCACCTCCCGACCTGCAGCGCTGAAACAAAACCACCTCCTGACCTGCAGTGCTGAAACAAAACCATCTCCTGACCTGCAGCGCTGAAACAAAACCACCTCCTGACCTGCAGCACCCAAACCCACCTCCTGACCTGCAGCGCTGAAACAAAACCACCTCCTGACCTGCAGCGCTGAAACAAAACCACCTCCTGACCTGCAGCGCTGAAACAAAACCACCTCCTGACCTGCAGCACTGAAACAAAACCATCTTCTGAAAGTCTCATTCTCCATGTTCTGCTCAAACCATCAGAAGCAGAATCGATCTCAGGTCTCAGGTCTCAGGTCTCGGGGTCTCAGGTCTAAGGTCTCAGGGTCTCAGGTCTCAGTTCTCAGGTCTCGGGGTCTCAGGTCTCAGGTCTCAGGTCTCGGGGTCTCAGGTCTCAGGTCTCAGGGTCTCAGGGTCTCAGGGTCTCGGGGTCTCAGGGTCTCAGGTCTCGGGGTCTCAGGTCTCAGGGTCTCAGGGTCTCAGGTCTCAGGGTCTCAGGTCTCAGGGTCTCAGGTCTCGGGGTCTCGGGGTCTCAGGGTCTCAGGTCTCGGGGTCTCAGGGTCTCAGGTCTCAGGTCTCAGGGTCTCAGGTCTCGGGGTCTCGGGGTCTCGGGGTCTCAGGTCTCAGGATCTCGGGGTCTCAGGGTCTCAGGTCTCAGGGTCTCAGGTCTCGGGGTCTCAGGGTCTCAGGTCTCGGGGTCTCAGGTCTCAGGTCTTGGGGTCTCAGGTCTCGGGGTCTCAGGTCTCGGGGTCTCAGGGTCTCAGGTCTCAGGGTCTTAGGTCTTGGGGTCTCAGGTCTCGGGGTCTCAGGTCTCGGGGTCTCGGGGTCTCAGGTCTCAGGGTCTCAGGTCTCGGGGTCTCAGGTCTCAGGTCTTGGAGTCTCAGGTCTCGGGGTCTCAGGTCTCGGGGTCTCAGGGTCTCAGGTCTCAGGGTCTTAGGTCTTGGGGTCTCAGGTCTCGGGGTCTCAGGTCTCGGGGTCTCGGGGTCTCAGGTCTCGGGGTCTCAGGGTCTCAGGTCTCAGGGTCTTAGGTCTCGGGGTCTCAGGTCTCGGGGTCTCAGGTCTCAGGTCTCGGGGTCTCAGGGTCAGAGGTCAGGGGTCAGGGGTCAGAGGTTAACCCGGCACTGTTCCCCGCCCGTCCTGCAGGTGGCGATCGACTTCACGGCCTCAAACGGGGACCCGAGGAACAGCTGCTCCCTTCACTACATCCACCCGTTTCAGCCCAACGAGTACCTGAAGGCCCTGGTGTCTGTGGGGGAGATCTGCCAGGACTACGACAGGTGAGGTCCTGCCAGGACTACGACAGGTGAGGTCCTGCCAGGACTATGACAGGTGAGGCCCTGCCAGGACTACGACAGGTGAGGCCCTGCCAGGACTGTGACAGGTGAGGCCCTGCCAGGACTGTGACAGGTGAGGCCCTGCCAGGACTATGACAGGTGAGGTCCTGCCAGGACTATGACAGGTGAGGCCCTGCCAGGACTACGACAGGTGAGGTCCTGCCAGGACTATGACAGGTGAGGCCCTGCCAGGACTACGACAGGTGAGGCCCTGCCAGGACTGTGACAGGTGAGGCCCTGCCAGGACTGTGACAGGTGAGGCCCTGCCAGGACTATGACAGGTGAGGTCCTGCCAGGACTATGACAGGTGAGGCCCTGCCAGGACTACGACAGGTGAGGCCCTGCCAGGACTACGACAGGTGAGGTCCTGCCAGGACTATGACAGGTGAGGCCCTGCCAGGACTGCAACAGGTGAGGCCCTGCCAGGACTATGACAGGTGAGGTCCTGCCAGGACTACCACAGGTGAGGTCCTGCCAGGGGACAGGACCAAAGCCCAGAGACCAGACCGGGTTTAGACCGGACTAACTCGTGTCCTCTGATTCTCTCCTCAGCGATAAGATGTTTCCTGCTTTTGGATTCGGAGCCAAAATCCCCCCAGAGTTTAAGGTAAAGAGAAAAGAAAATATAACAACACAGAGTAAAAACATAAATGTACAGAATAAACTCTGAATAAGCAACAAAAAGGGAAAGAGACGCGTCAAATAAGACTTTATTATATAAATGTACAAGTCAAAATAAAATAGGAAAATATAGGTTGTAGGGAGTATTATCTGTCGTAGGGAGTATTATCTGTCGTAGGGAGTATTATCTGCCGTAGGGAGTATTATCTGCCGTAGGGAGTATTATCTGTCGTAGGGAGTATTATCTGTCGTAGGGAGTATTATCTGCCGTAGGGAGTATTATCTGCCGTAGGGAGTATTATCTGTTGTAGGGAGTATTATCTGTGCTGTAGGGAGTATTATCTGTTGTAGGGAGTATTATCTGTGCTGTAGGGAGTATTATCTGTTGTAGGGAGTATTATCTGTTGTAGGGAGTATTATCTGTGCTGTAGGGAGTATTATCTGTTGTAGGGAGTATTATCTGTTGTAGGGAGTATTATCTGTTGTAGGGAGTATTATCTGTTGTAGGGAGTATTATCTGTGCTGTAGGGAGTATTATCTGTTGTAGGGAGTATTATCTGTTGTAGGGAGTATTATCTGTTGTAGGGAGTATTATCTGTGCTGTAGGGAGTATTATCTGTTGTAGGGAGTATTATCTGTGCTGTAGGGAGTATTATCTGTGCTGTAGGGAGTATTATCTGTTGTAGGGAGTATTATCTGTTGTAGGGAGTATTATCTGTTGTAGGGAGTATTATCTCTCATCTCTCATTTTTCTTGTGATTTTTTCAGGTCTCTCATGATTTTCCACTGAACTTTAATGAGGAGAATCCCGAGTGTGCAGGTGAGTGACAGGAGCAGGCAGGAGCAAACAGGAGTAGCGCAAATTAAACTCTCCTGCTCCTCTCCTCCTCCTCTTCTCCTCTTCTCCTCCTCTCCTCCTCCTCTCCTCCTCCTCCTCCTCCTCTCCTCCTCTTCTCATCCTCCTCAGGTATTCAGGGGCTGGTTCAGGCGTATCAGTCCATTTTGCCAAAGTTGCAGCTCTACGGCCCGACCAACATCTCCCCAATCATCCAGAAGGTGGCGCTCACTGCCTCCCAGGAGCAGCACACCAAGGAGGCCATGGTGAGGCACACTGGGTCCAGACCGGGTCCAGACCGGGTCCAGACTGGGTCCAGACCGGGTCCAGACCTGGATTTGGGTGTAGTGTCAGTGTCGTCCTCAGCAGTGGGTCACGTGATGTTTCAGAATCAGAATTACTTTTATTCATCCCCGAGGGGAAATTTTCTTTGTTACAGATGCAACCAGTGGCGGCTGGTGGTGTCATTTATGGGAGGGCAGAAGTCAAAATGATAAATATGTATTAAAATACATATATTAAATATACGTACGCCGTTACACGCCGTAACACGCCGTAACACGCCGTAACACTCCGTAACACGCCGTAACACGCCGTAACACTCCGTAACACGCCGTGACACACCGTAACACTCCGTAACACGGCGTTACACTCCGTAACACGCCGTAACACTCCGTAACACGCCGTAACACTCCGTAACACGCCGTGACACGCCGTAACACTCCGTATCACGCCGTGACAAGCCGTAACACTCCGTAACACGCCGTGACACTCCGTAACACTCCGTAACACGCCGTGACACTCCGTAACACGCCGTGACACGCCGTGACACTCCGTAACACGCCGTGACACTCCGTAACACGGCGTGACACGCCGTGACACTCCGTAACACGCCGTGACACGCCGTAACACTCCGTGACACGCCGTGACACGCCGTAACACTCCGTAACACGCCGTAACACTCCGTAACACACCGTGACATTCCGTAACACGCCGTGACACGCCGTGACACTCCGTAACACGCCGTGACACGCCGTAACACTCCGTAACACGCCGTGACACGCCGTAACACTCCGTAACACGCCGTGACACGCCGTAACACTCCGTAACACACCGTAACACGCCGTAACACTCCGTAACACGCCGTGACACTCCGTAACACGCCGTGACACGCCGTAACACGCCGTAACACTCCGTAACACGCCGTGACACGCCGTAACACTCCGTAACACGCCGTGACACTCCGTAACACTGCGTAACACGCCGTAACACTCCGTGACACGCAGTAACACTCCGTGACACGCCGTGACACTCCGTAACACGCCGTAACACACCGTGACACGCCGTAACACTCCGTAACACGCCATAACACTCCGTGACACGCCGTGACATTCCGTAACACGCGGTGACACGCCGTAACACTCCGTAACACGCCGTAACACTCCGTAACACGCCGTAACACTCCGTAACAAGCCGTGACACGCCGTAACACTCCGTGACACGCCGTGACACGCCGTAACACTCCGTAACACGCCGTGACACTCCGTAACACGCCGTGACGCGCCGTAACACGCCGTAGCACTTGTAACACGCTGTGACACGCCGTAACACTCCGTAACACGCCGTAACACTGCGTAACACGCCGTAACACTCCGTGACACGCAGTAACACTCCGTGACACGCCGTGACACGCCGTGACACGCCGTTACACGCCGTTACACGCCGTAACACGCCGTAACACTCCGTAACACACCGTAACACTCCGTGACACGCCGTAACACTCCGTGACACGCCGTAACACTCCGTGACACGCCGTAACACTCCGTAACACGCCGTAACACTCCGTTACACGCCGTTACACTCCGTGACACGCCGTAACACGCCGTGACACGCCGTAACACGCCGTGACACGCCGTAACACTCCGTGACACGCCGTAACACTCCGTAACACGCCATAACACTCCGTGACACGCCGTGACATTCCGTAACACGCGGTGACACGCCGTAACACTCCGTAACACGCCGTAACACTCCGTAACACGCCGTAACACTCCGTAACAAGCCGTGACACGCCGTAACACTCCGTGACACGCCGTGACACGCCGTAACACTCCGTAACACGCCGTGACACTCCGTAACACGCCGTGACGCGCCGTAACACGCCGTAGCACTTGTAACACGCTGTGACACGCCGTAACACTCCGTAACACGCCGTAACACTGCGTAACACGCCGTAACACTCCGTGACACGCAGTAACACTCCGTGACACGCCGTGACACGCCGTGACACGCCGTAACACGCCGTGACACGCCGTAACACTCCGTAACACGCCATAACACTCCGTGACACGCCGTGACACTCCGTGACACGCCGTAACACTCCGTGACACGCCGTAACACTCCGTAACACGCCGTAACACTCCGTGACACGCCGTTACACGCCGTTACACGCCGTTACACGCCGTAACACGCCGTTACACGCCGTTACACGCCGTAACACGCCGTAACACGCCGTTACACGCCGTTACACGCCGTTACACGCCGTTACACGCCGTAACACGCCGTAACACGCCGTGACACGCGTAACACACCATAACACGCCGTAACACTCCGTGACACGCCGTAACACGCCGTTACACGCCGTTACACGCCGTTACACGCCGTTACACGCCGTTACACGCCGTAACACGCCGTAACACGCCGTTACACGCCGTTACACGCCGTAACACGCCGTTACACGCCGTTACACGCCGTTACACGCCGTTACACGCCGTTACACGCCGTAACACGCCGTTACACGGCGTAACACGCCGTTACACGGCGTAACACACCGTAACACGGTGTAACACACCGTAACACTCTATGACACGCCGTAACACTCCGTGACACGCCGTGACACGCCGTTACATGCCGTAACACTCCGTAACACGCCGTAACACTCCGTAACACGCCGTAACACGCCGTAACACGCCGTAACACGCCGTGACACGCCGTGACACGCCATTACACGCCGTGACACGCCGTTACACGCCGTTACACGCCGTAACACGCGTAACACACCGTAACACGCCGTAACACGCCGTAACACTCCGTGACACGCCGTTACACGCCGTTACACGCCGTAACACGCCGTTACACGCCGTAACACGCCGTAACACGCCGTTACACGGCGTAACACTCCGTAACACGCGTAACACACCGTAACACGCCGTAACACGGTGTAACACACCGTAACACTCCATGACACGCCGTGACACGCCGTTACATGCCGTAACACGCCGTAACACGCCGTAACACGCCGTAACACGCCGTAACACTCCGTAACACGCGGTAACACTCCGTGACACGCCGTGACACGCCGTGACACGCCGTGACACGCCGTTACACGCCGTGACACGCCGTTACACGCCGTTACACGCCGTAACACGCCGTAACACGCGTAACACACCGTAACACGCCGTAACACTCCGTGACACGCCGTTACACGCCGTTACACGCCGTAACACGCCGTAACACGCCGTTACACGCCGTTACACGCCGTAACACTCCGTGACACGCCGTAACACGCCGTAACACGCCGTAACACGCCGTTACACGCCGTTACACGCCGTAACACGCCGTTACACGCCGTAACACTCCGTGACACGCCGTGACACGCCGTAACACGCCGTAACACGCCGTTACACGCCGTAACACTCCGTAACACGCGTAACACACCGTAACACGCCGTAACACGGTGTAACACGCCGTGACACGCCGTGACACGCCGTTACACGCCGTGACAGGCCGTTACACGCCGTTACACGCCGTTACACGCCGTAACACGCCGTAACACGCCGTTACACGCCGTAACACTCCGTAACACGCGTAAAACACCGTAACACGCCGTAACACGGTGTAACACTCCGTGACACGCCGTGACACGCAGTGACACGCCGTTACACGCCGTTGCATGCCGTTACACGCCGTAACACGCCGTAACACGCGTAACACACCGTAACACGCCGTAACACTCCGTGACACGCCGTTACACGCCGTTACACGCCGTTACACGCCGTAACACGCCGTAACACGCCGTTACACGCCGTAACACGCCGTAACACGCCGTTACACGGCGTAACACTCCGTAACACGCGTAACACACCGTAACACACCGTAACACACCGTAACACGCCGTGACACGCCGTAACACACCGTAACACGCCGTAACACGCCGTTACACGCCGTTACACGCCGTTACACGCCGTTACACGCCGTTACACGCCGTTACACGCCGTAACACGCGTAACACACCGTAACACGCCGTAACACTCCGTGACACGCCGTTACACGCCGTTACACGCCGTAACACGCCGTAACACGCCGTTACACGCCGTAACACGCCGTAACACGCCGTTACACGGCGTAACACTCCGTAACACGCGTAACACACCGTAACACGCCGTAACACGGTGTAACACACCGTAACACTCCATGACACGCCGTGACACGCCGTTACATGCCGTAACACGCCGTAACACGCCGTAACACGCCGTGACACGCTGTAACACTCCGTAACACGCCATAACACTCTGTGACATGCCGTAACACTCCGTAACACGCCGTAACACTCCGTAACACGCCGTAACACGCCGTTACACGCCGTTACACGCCGTTACACGCCGTTACACGCCGTAACACGCCGTAACACGCCGTTACACGCCGTAACACGCCGTTACACGCCGTTACACGCCGTAACACGCCGTAACACGCCGTTACACGCCGTAACACTCCGTGACACGCCGTGACACGCCGTAACACGCCGTAACACGCCGTTACACGCCGTAACACTCCGTAACACGCGTAAAACACCGTAACACGCCGTAACACGGTGTAACACGCCGTGACACGCCGTGACACGCCGTTACACGCCGTGACAGGCCGTTACACGCCGTTACACGCCGTTACACGCCGTTACACGCCGTAACACGCCGTAACACGGCGTAACACGCCGTTACACGGCGTAACACTCCGTAACACGCGTAACACACCGTAACACGCCGTAACACGGTGTAACACACCGTAACACTCCATGACACGCCGTAACACTCCGTGACACGCCGTGACACGCCGTTACATGCCGTAACACGCCGTAACACGCCGTAACACGCGTAACACACGTAACAGGCCGTGACATGCCGTAACACACCGTAACACGCCGTAACACGCCGTAACACTCCGTGACACGCCGTAACACTCCGTGACACGCCGTGACACGCCGTAACATGCCGTAACATGCCGTAACACGTGTAACACACGTAACACGCCGTAACACGCCGTAACACGCGTAACACACCGTAACACGCCGTAACACGCCGTAACACGCCGTAACACAGCGTTACATGCCGTGACACGCCGTAACACGCCGTAACACTCCGTTACACGCCGTTACACGCCGTAACACGCCGTAACACGCGTAACACACCGTAACACACCGTAACACTCCGTGACACGCCGTTACACGCCGTTACACGCCGTAACACGCCGTAACACGCCGTAACACGCCGTAACACGCGTTACACGCCGTTACATGCCGTAACACGCATTACACGCCGTTACATGCCGTAACACGCGTTACACGCCGTTACATGCCGTAACACTCCGTGACATGCCGTTACACGCCGTGACACGCCGTTACATGCCGTAACACGCTGTAACACGCCGTAACACGCGTAACACACCGTAACACGCCGTGACACGCCGTAACACACCGTAACACGCCGTAACGCGTAACACACCGTAACACTCCGTGACACGCCGTAACACTCCGTGACACGCCGTGACACGCCGTAACATGCCGTAACATGCCGTAACACGTGTAACACACCGTAACACGCCGTAACACGCGTAACACACCGTAACACGCCGTAACACGCCGTAACACGCCGTAACACGCCGTAACACAGCGTTACACTCCGTGACACTCCGTGACACGCCGTAACACTCCGTGACACGCCGTGACACGCCGTAACACGCCGTTACACGGCGTAACACTCCGTAACACGCCGTAACACACCGTTACATGCCGTGACATGCCGTAACACTCCGTGACACAGCGTTACACTCCGTGACACTCCGTGACACGCCGTAACACTCCGTAACACACCGTAACACGCCGTAACACGCGTAACACACCGTAACACGCCGTAACACGCCGTAACACGCCGTAACACGCCGTAACACGCCGTAACACAGCGTTACACTCCGTGACACTCCGTGACACGCCGTAACACTCCGTGACACGCCGTGACACGCCGTAACACAGCGTTACACTCCGTGACACTCCGTGACACGCCGTGACACGCCGTGACACGCCGTGACACGCCGTGACACGCCGTAACATGCCGTAACACGCCGTTACACGCCGTAACACGCCGTAACACGCCGTTACACGCCGTAACACGCCGTAACACGCCGTAACACGCCGTAACACTCCGTGACACGCCGTAACACGCCGTTACACGCCGTTACACGCCGTAACACGCCGTAACACGCCGTAACACGCCGTAACACGCCGTAACACAGCGTTACACTCCGTAACACGCTGTAACACGCGTAACACACCGTAACACGCCGTGACACGCCGTAACACACCGTAACACGCCGTAACACGCCGTAACGCGTAACACACCGTAACACTCCGTGACACGCCGTAACACTCCGTGACACGCCGTGACACGCCGTAACATGCCGTAACATGGCGTAACACACCGTAACACGCCGTAACACGCGTAACACACCGTAACACGCCGTAACACGCCGTAACACGCCGTAACACGCCGTAACACAGCGTTACACTCCGTGACACTCCGTGACACGCCGTAACACTCCGTGACACGCCGTGACACGCCGTGACACGCCGTGACACGCCGTAACACGCCGTAACACGCGTAACACACCGTAACACGCCGTAACACGCCGTAACACGCCGTAACACAGCGTTACACTCCGTGACACTCCGTGACACGTTGTAACACTCCGTGACACGCCGTGACACGCCGTGACACACTGTAACACGCCGTAACATGCCGTAACACAGCGTTACATGCCGTGACACGCCGTAACACGCCGTAACACTCCGTTACACGCCGTTACACGCCGTAACACGCCGTAACACTCCGTGACACGCCGTGACACGCCGTGACACGCCGTAACACTCCGTAACACTCCGTAACACGCGTAACACGCCGTTACACGCCGTTACACGCCGTAACGCTCCGTGACATGCCGTAACACTCCGTGACACTCCGTGACACTCCGTGACACGCCGTGACACGCCGTGACACGCCGTAACACTCCATAACACTCCGTAACATGCGTAACACGCCGTAACACGCCGTTACACGCCGTAACACTCCGTGACACGCCGTGACACGGCGTAACACGCCGTGACACGCCGTAACACGCCGTTACACGCCGTTACACGCCGTTACACGCCGTTACACGCCGTTACACGCCGTAACACGTTACACGCCGTAACACGCCGTAACACACCGTAACACACCGTAACACACCGTAACACGCCGTGACACGCCGTAACACACCGTAACACGCCGTAACACGCCGTAACGCGTAACACACCGTAACACTCCGTGACACGCCGTAACACTCCGTGACACGCCGTGACACGCCGTAACATGCCGTAACATGCCGTAACACGTGTAACACACCGTAACACGCCGTAACACGCCGTAACACGCCGTAACACGCCGTAACACGCCGTAACACGCCGTAACACAGCGTGACACTCCGTGACACGCCGTAACACTCCGTGACACGCCGTGACACGCCGTGACACACCGTAACACGCCGTTACACGCCGTTACACGCCGTAACGCTCCGTGACATGCCGTAACACTCCGTGACACGCCGTAACACTCCGTGACATGCCGTAACGCTCCGTGACATGCCGTAAGACTCCGTGACACGCTGTGACATGCCGTGACATGCCGTAACACGCCGTAACATGCCGTAACACGCCGTAACACGCCGTTACATGCCGTGACACGCGTAACACGCCGTAACACTCCGTGACACGCCGTGACACGCCGTGACACGCCGTAACACTCCGTAACACTCCGTAACACGCCGTTACACGCCGTTACACGCCGTAACGCTCCGTGACATGCCGTAACACTCCGTGACACGCCGTAACACTCCGTGACATGCCGTAACGCTCCGTGACACTCCGTGACACTCCGTTACACGCCGTGACACGCCGTGACACGCCGTAACACGCCATAACACTCCGTAACATGCGTAACACGCCGTAACACGCCGTGACACGCCGTTACACGCCGTAACACTCCGTGACACGCCGTGACACGGCGTAACACGCCGTAACACGCCGTAACACGCGTAACACACCGTAACACACCGTAACACGCCGTAACACGCCGTTACACGCCGTTACACGCCGTAACACGCCGTAACACGCCGTAACACGCGTTACACGCCGTTACATGCCGTAACACTCCGTGACACGCCGTAACACGCCGTAACACGCCGTTACACGGCGTAACACTCCGTAACACGCGTAACACACCGTAACACACCGTAACACGCCGTAACATGCCGTAACACGCCGTAACACGCCGTTACACGCCGTTACACGCCGTAACACGCGTAACACGCGTAACACACCGTAACACACCGTAACACGCCGTAACACGCCGTAACACGCGTAACACGCCGTAACATGCCGTAACACACCGTAACACACCGTAACACGCCGTTACACTCCGTGACACGCCGTAACACGCCGTAACACGCGTAACACACCGTAACACTTTAGTCTCTGGTCTGATCCGGTCTCTGGTCTGACCCGGTCTCTGGTCTGACCCGGTCTCTCTCTGGTCTTGGTCCTGCAGCAGTACTTCGTGGTGCTGGTCCTCACCGATGGTGTGGTGTCGGACATGTCGGACACGCGTGAGGCCATCGTGCAGGCGGCGCATCTGCCCGTGTCCGTGATCATCGTGGGCGTCGGCTCGGCCGACTTTAGCGACATGCAGCTCCTGCTCCAGGCCACCAGGGGGCAGCACGTCTGCAGGGACATCGTGCAGTTTGTGCCCTTCAGGAACTTCAAACACGTGAGTCCTGCTCCAGGGTTTAGACCTGGTTCAGTCCTGGTTTAGTCCTGGTTTAGTCCTGGTTCAGTCCTGGTTCAGTCCTGGTTTAGTCCTGGTTTAGTCCCGGTTCAGTCCCGGTTCAGTCCCGGTTTAGTCCCGGTTCAGTCCCGGTTCAGTCCCGGTTTAGTCCCGGTTTAGTCCCGGTTCAGTCCCGGTTCAGTCCCGGTTCAGTCCCGGTTCAGTCCCGGTTCAGTCCCGGTTCAGTCCCGGTTTAGTCCCGGTTTAGTCCCGGTTCAGTCCCGGTTCAGTCCCGGCTCAGTCCCGGCTCAGTCCCGGTTCAGTCCCGGTTTAGTCCCGGTTCAGTCCCGGTTCAGTCCCGGTTCAGTCCCGGTTTAGTCCCGGTTCAGTCCCGGTTTAGTCCCGGTTTAGTCCCGGTTCAGTCCCGGTTCAGTCCCGGCTCAGTCCCGGCTCAGTCCTGGTTTAGTCCTGGTTTAGTCCTGGTTTAGTCCTGGTTCAGTCCTGGTTCAGTCCTGGTTCAGTCCTGGTTTAGTCCTGGTTCAGTCCTGGTTTAGTCCTGGTTTAGTCCTGGTTCAGTCCTGGTTCAGTCCTGGTTCAGTCCTGGTTTAGTCCTGGTTGTTATGGAGTTTTCATTTAAAGAACAAACAAAGGTTTAGATTGAATCTCAGATATAAACATGTCTGCAGTAAAGACAGAACAGGAAAAACAATGATTTAATTCAAGGATAAATTAAACAAATAACCAAAGAGCCACTAAAAAAAGAGAAGATAAACAAACCAGTTCTGTGGCTGGTCCAGTGTCTCCACCTGAAGGTCCAGTGTCTCCACCTGAAGGTCCAGTGTCTCCACCTGAAGGTCCAGTGTCTCCACCTGAAGGTCCAGTGTCTCCACCTGAAGGTCCAGTGTCTCCACCTGAAGGTCCAGTGTCTCCACCTGAAGGTCCAGTGTCTCCACCTGAAGGTCCAGTGTCTCCACCTGAAGGTCCAGTGTCTCCACCTGAAGAGCTTCAGTTCATTATCAGGATTTAGAGCCGTTTGGGCAGAAGTGGAATTGTACTGATCCAGTTTGGTAAAAGGTAAAAGAAGGAAAAAAACAAATTCTGCCCTCCCAGAGTCCAAAACCCGACCCGGAACCAGAGTCCGGCCCAAAACCCGACCCGGAAACAGAGTCCGGTCCAAAACCCGACCCGGAAACAGGGTCAAAACAGGTTCCATTTCGGGTTTAACAGGAACAGTTCCTTCAGTCACTTCGTGTTTCAGAACATTTACATTAGAAAAGAGACAAATTCTCAAGCGTCACAAGTATCAGCAGCATTAACCTCCTCCTCTCCTCTTCCTCCTCCTCCTCCTCTCCTCCTCCTCCTCCTCTCCTCCTCTCCTCCTCCTCTCCTCCTCCTCCTCCTCTCCTCCTCCTCTCCTCCTCCTCCTCTCCTCCTCCTCTCCTCTCCTCCTCCTCCTCCTCCTCCTCCTCCTCCTCGTCTCCTCTCCTCCTCCTCCTCTCCTCCTCCTCTCCTCCTCCTCCTCCTCCTCTCCTCCTCCTCTTCTCCTCCTCCTCCTCTCCTCCTCCTCTCCTCTTCCTCAGGCGTCTCCTGCAGCTTTGGCGAAGTCGGTTTTGGCCCAAGTCCCAAATCAGATCATGGAATATTACAACAGCCGAGGAATCAAACCCAAGACCCGCCACAGCACCAGACCCTTCTGAACCCGGACTAAACCCGGACTAAACCCGGACTAAACCCGGACTAAACCCGGACTAAACCAGGACTAAACCCGGACTAAACCCGGACTAAACCCGGACTAAACCCGGACTAAACCAGGACTAAACCAGGACTAAACCCGGACTAAACCCGGACTAAACCCGGACTAAACCAGGACTAAACCCGGACTAAACCAGGACTAAACCAGGACTAAACCCGGACTAAACCAGGACTAAACCCGGACTAAACCAGGACTAAACCAGGACTAAACCCGGACTAAACCAGGACTAAACCCGGACTAAACCAGGACTAAACCCGGACTAAACCAGGACTAAACCCGGACTAAACCAGGACTAAACCAGGACTAAACCCGGACTAAACCAGGACTAAACCCGGACTAAACCAGGACTAAACCAGGACTAAACCCGGACTAAACCAGGACTAAACCCGGACTAAACCAGGACTAAACCAGGACTAAACCCGGACTAAACCAGGACTAAACCCGGACTAAACCAGGACTAAACCCGGACTAAACCCGGACTAAACCAGGACTAAACCAGGACTAAACCAGGACTAAACCAGGACTAAACCCGGACTAAACCCGGACTAAACCCGGACTAAACCCGGACTAAACCCGGACTAAACCCGGACTAAGCCCAGACTAAACCGGACTAAACCAGGACTAAACCCGAACTAAACCAGGACTAAACCCGCACTAAACCCGGACTAAACCCGGACTAAACCCGCACTAAACCCGGACTAAACCCGGACTAAACCCGCACTAAACCCGGACTAAACCCGGACTAAACCCGCACTAAACCCGGACTAAACCCGGACTGAACCCGGTAAGACCCAGGTCTAAACCAGGACTAAACCCGGACTGAACCCGGACTAAACCCAGACTAAACCCCGACTAAACCAGGACTAAACCCGGACTAAACCCGGACTAAACCAGGACTAAACCAGGACTAAACCAGGACTAAACCCGGACTAAACCAGGACTAAACCAGGACTAAACCAGGACTAAACCCGGACTAAACCAGGACTAAACCAGGACTAAACCCGGACTAAACCCGGACTAAACCCGGACTAAACCAGGACTAAACCAGGACTAAACCCGGACTAAACCAGGACTAAACCCGACCTAAACCAGGACTAAACCCGACTAAACCAGCACTAAACCTCGACTAAACCTGGACTAAACCTGGACTAAACCCGGACTAAACCCGGACTAAACCCGGACTAAACCAGGACTAAACCAGGACTAAACCAGGACTAAACCCGGACTAAACCCGGACTAAACCAGGACTAAACCAGGACTAAACCAGGATTAAACCCAGACTAAACCAGGACTAAACCCGGACTAAACCAGGACTAAACCAGGACTAAACCAGGACTAAACCCGGACTAAACCAGGACTAAACCAGGACTAAACCAGGACTAAACCCGGACTAAACCAGGACTAAACCCGGACTAAACCCGGACTAAACCCGGACTAAACCCGGACTAAACCCGGACTAAACCCGGACTAAACCCGGACTAAACCCGGACTAAACCCGGACTAAACCCGGACTAAACCCGGACTAAACCCGGACTAAACCAGGACTAAACCCGGACTAAACCAGGACTAAACCCGGACTAAACCCGGACTAAACCCGGACTAAACCCGGACTAAACCAGGACTAAACCCGGACTAAACCCGGACTAAACCAGGACTAAACCAGGACTAAACCAGGACTAAACCAGGACTAAACCCGGACTAAACCAGGACTAAACCAGGACTAAACCAGGACTAAACCCGGACTAAACCAGGACTAAACCAGGACTAAACCCGGACTAAACCCGGACTAAACCCGGACTAAACCAGGACTAAACCAGGACTAAACCCGGACTAAACCAGGACTAAACCCGGACTAAACCAGGACTAAACCCGGACTAAACCCGGACTAAACCCGGACTAAACCCAGACTAAACCAGGACTAAACCCGGACTAAACCCGGACTAAACCCGGACTAAACCAGGACTAAACCAGGACTAAACCAGGACTAAACCCGGACTAAACCCGGACTAAACCAGGACTAAACCAGGACTAAACCAGGACTAAACCCGGACTAAACCAGGACTAAACCCGGACTAAACCAGGACTAAACCAGGACTAAACCAGGACTAAACCCGGACTAAACCAGGACTAAACCAGGACTAAACCAGGACTAAACCCGGACTAAACCAGGACTAAACCAGGACTAAACCCGGACTAAACCCGGACTAAACCAGGACTAAACCAGGACTAAACCAGGACTAAACCCGGACTAAACCCGGACTAAACCCGGACTAAACCAGGACTAAACCCGGACTAAACCAGGACTTAACCAGGACTAAACCAGGACTAAACCCGGACTAAACCCGACCTGGACCTGGACCTGGACCTGGACTTGGACCAGACCTGGTCTAAGGACTCACGTACTGTGTCAGAGTCCTGCAGTACGACAGTGCAGTAGGCAGTACTTGTGTAGTACTGCAGTACTTGTGTAGTACTGCAGTACTTGTGTAGTACTGCAGTACTTGTATAGTACTGCAGTACTTGTGTAGTACTGTAGTACATGTGTAGTATTGCAGTACTTGTGTAGTACTGCAGTACTTGTGTAGTACTGTAGTACTTGTGTAGTACTGCAGTACTTGTGTAGTACTGCAGTACTTGTGTAGTACTGCAGTACTTGTGTAGTACTGTAGTACATGTGTAGTACTGCAGTACTTGTGTAGTACTGCAGTACTTGTGTAGTACTGTAGTACATGTGTAGTACTGCAGTACTTGTGTAGTACTGCAGTACTTGTGTAGTACTGTAGTACATGTGTAGTACTGCAGTACTTGTGTAGTACTGTAGTACTTGTGTAGTACTGTAGTACATGTGTAGTACTGCAGTACTTGTGTAGTACTGTAGTACATGTGTAGTACTGCAGTACTTGTGTAGTACTGCAGTACTTGTGTAGTACTGTAGTACATGTGTAGTACTGCAGTACTTGTGTAGTACTGTAGTACTTGTGTAGTACTGTAGTACATGTGTAGTACTGCAGTACTTGTGTAGTACTGTAGTACATGTGTAGTACTGCAGTACTTGTGTAGTACTGCAGTACTTGTGTAGTACTGTAGTACTGCAGTACTTGTGTAGTACTGCAGTACTTGTGTAGTACTGCAGTACTTGTGTAGTACTGCAGTACTTGTGTAGTACTGCAGTACTTGTGTAGTACTGCAGTACTTGTGTAGTACTGCAGTACTTGTGTAGTACTTGTAGTACTTGTAGTACTTGTGTATCTGTGGTGTTTCTATGCATCTGTGATTCTTCTGGAGGAGCTGCTGCATGTTTGGGCCGAGCTCGAGTCTCGTGAGTCTCGTGAATCTCGTGAGTCTCCTGAGTCTCGTGAATCTCGTGAGTCTCCTGAGTCTCGTGAATCTCGTGAGTCTCATGAGTCTCCTGAGTCTCCTGAGTCTCGTGAATCTCGTGATTCTCGTGAGTCTCGTGAGTCTCGTGAGTCTCGTGAATCTCGTGAGTCTCCTGAGTCTCGTGAGTCTCGTGAATCTCGTGATTCTCGTGAGTCTTGTGAATCTCGTGATTCTCGTGAGTCTTGTGAATCTCGTGAGTCTCGTGAGTTTCGTGATTCTCGTGAGTCTCGTGAGTCTCGTGAATCTCGTGAGTCTCGTGAGTCTCGTGAGTCTCGTGAATCTCGTGATTCTCGTGAGTCTTGTGAATCTCGTGAGTCTCGTGAGTCTCGTGAGTCTCGTGAGTCTCGTGAATCTCGTGATTCTCGTGAGTCTTGTGAATCTCGTGAGTCTCGTGAGTCTCGTGAGTTTCGTGATTCTCGTGAGTCTCGTGAGTCTCGTGAATCCCGTGAGTCTCGTGAGTCTCGTGAGTCTCGTGAATCTCGTGAGTCTCGTGAGTCTCCTGAGTCTCCTGAGTTTCGTGATTCTCGTGAGTCTCGTGAGTCTCGTGAGTCTCGTGATTCTCGTGAGTCTCGTGAGTCTCGTGAGTCTCGTGAGTCTCGTGAGTCTCCTGAGTTTCGTGATTCTCGTGAGTCTCGTGAGTCTCGTGAGTCTCGTGAATCTCGTGATTCTCGTGAGTCTCCTGAGTCTCGTGAGTCTCCTGAGTCTCCTGAGTCTCGTGAGTCTTGTGAGTCTCGTGAATCTCGTGATTCTTGTGAATCCCGTGAGTCTCGTGAGTCTCGTGAGTCTCGTGAATCTCGTGATTCTCGTGAGTCTCGTGAGTCTCCTGAGTCTCCTGAGTCTCGTGAGTTTCATGATTCTCGTGAGTCTCATGAGTCTCGTGAGTCTCGTGATTCTCGTGAGTCTCGTGAGTCTCGTGAGTGTCGTGAGTCTCGTGAGTCTCGTGAATCTCGTGATTCTCGTGAGTCTCGTGAGTCTCCTGAGTCTCCTGAGTCTCGTGAGTTTCATGATTCTCGTGAGTCTCATGAGTCTCGTGAGTCTCGTGATTCTCGTGAGTCTCGTGAGTCTCGTGAGTTTCGTGAGTCTCGTGAGTCTCGTGAGTTTCGTGAGTCTCGTGAGTATCGTGAGTCTCGTGAGTCTCGTGATTCTTGTGAGTCTCGTGAATCTCGTGAGTCTCGTGAGTCTCGTGATTCTTGTGAGTCTCGTGAATCTCGTGAGTCTCGTGAGTCTCGTGAGTCTCGGCGCATGAGAAAAAAACCTGTGAAAAGCCAGACTCAGACCCAGAGACTCGATTCAAATGTTTCATTGTTTTTCTTCTAAAATCATGAGAATCGTGAGATCAACAGAACAAACTCCTCCTGCTCCTCAAACTCTGGGGAGGGCAGTGTCTTTGTGCCGTTGGGCCTCACACTTCTGTCTCTGGGTCTCGGGTTCTGGTCTCGGCTTTGCCGTTTTCTCGTTTGTAGTTTTTAGTCAGAATCAGAATCGTGAGAAAGTAGAAAAACCGTTAGAATAAAAATAAGAAGAATCTTAGAACTTGAACATTTAGCCTCAGAGCGGCGCCGCTGCATGAGTCTGCGCCGCTCGAACGCCCGGACCGGCCTCCACCAGGACCGGACCCGCCTCCACCAGGACCGGACCCGCCTCCACCAGGACCGGACCCGCCTCCACCAGGACCAGACCAGGACCAGACCGGGACCAGACTGGGACCAGGGTTCTTTCCGCGTGTAAACTGGTCTAAGTCTGAGGATGTTGTGTTAAAGCTTCACTGCGGGTTTTCCTGGTGGAGGCGCGGTTGCCGTGGCGTCTGTGATTTCTGAGCATGCTCAGTCTGTGGTAGAACAAAAGCACAATTTTATACAAAACTGCCTCTGTCGCCCCCTGTGTGTGCACTGCCCCTGTCACCTGTCGGCCCGCCCGTCGGCCCGCCCGTCGGCCCGCCCTCGGCCCGCCCTGGGCCCGCCCGTCGGCCCGCCCTGGGCCCGCCCGTTGGCCCGCCCTCGGCCCGCCCTGGGCCCGCCCGTCGGCCCGCCCTGGGCCCGCCCGTCGGCCCGCCCTGGGCCCGCCCGTTGGCCCGCCCTGGGCCCGCCCGTCGGCCCGCCCTCGGCCCGCCCGTCGGCCCGCCCTCGGCCCGCCCGTCGGCTCCTGTGATTCACTGAGGAATAAAATAAAAAGGTGAATCTGTGAAAAGCAAAGAGAAAGTTCTGACAGGTGCATCCACATGTGACAGGGGCTCACCTGTCGGCTCACCTGTCGGCTCACCTGTCGGCTCACCTGTCCCTGTGGTGATGCCGTTCGGAGCATGCTCAGTCTGTGGAAAATATAAGCACAATTTTCAAACCTTCTGCCTCTAATGTCTGTGTCTGCGTGTTTTTTTTTGTCTGTTTCTGTCTCAATTTTGTTCATATTTTTCGAAATTGTAAAAAAAAATTCCAAATGTTTTAGTATTTTTTAAAGTGATTTCTTCTCGTTTTTCTCTGTTTTTTGTGTCTCTAAAGTAGTTTTAGTGTTTAGTGTCTCTCGAGTAGTTTTAGTTTCAAACATAAAAATGACATCAATATTTTTATGTTTTAAAAACTGATCAAACGCCCTGTCAAAACTGTCAATCACCAAAGCCCCGCCCTCCCGTGAGTCCTGCCTCCTGATTGGTTCATTTAAATGTCTCTACTGTATTTAATTATTTCATACTTTGACCTCAAGTGTTTTAGTAAAACTTTTGTTCATGTTTTACTTTAATAATGGTGTAAACGCTGCTGTCGCTTCTGTCGCCGCGTCTGAGGCACAAACTCATTTTAAAATAAAACTTTGCCCTGAACTCGACTGAGTCTGAGTTTTTCGGTCAACCTGAAAACACCTGGTGATGTCATCGTGTGGTGATACAGGAAGTGCTCCACTGTGTCTCTAAACTCTAAAGCTTCACTAGAATCTCCTGAATCATTTTAGCCTCGACTGAACTAAAGGAGCTGTTCACCTGATGACATCACAGGGTGGAGCAGAGCGTTTGGAGCTTTGCAGATGAAAAATAAAGAGTCAACCTTCCATCCATCTTCTCCCGCTTAATCCAGCTGGGTCGCGGGAGCAGTTTGCTGCCCAATCCTCATAGCCCCTGACCCCCTATGAACCCCTCTGCAGGTGGAGCCCACAGGAGGGTGAACAACATGGTCCTTGATGTTAGTTCAGGTGCTGCATGTTTTGGGTTGATGGAGGAAACCCATCCAGGAGGAACATACAAACTCCACACAGAAAGGCCCGGGCGACCCGGGGATCGAACCCGCAACCTTCTTGCTGTGAGGCCTGAGAGTTGCCACTCAGCCACTGTGCCGCAAGAGTCAAACCTGCGGGACCCAGATCCCAGCAGAGAAACTGTCAGGACCAAAACAAACAGAAAAAGAAGCAGAGAACAGATGTTTCCAGAGGAGGATAAAGGTGTGAAACAGGAAGTGAAACAGGAAGTGAAACAGGAAGTGAAACAGGAAGTGAAACAGGAAGTGCGCTGCTCAGAGGCACCAGGGCAGGTCCCCGGAGTCTGACCCCAAACCTCTGACACACGACGCAGGATCTGACCCAGTTTCTGTCCTTGAGCCGGACGCTTTTATTTTGGGATGATGAAGGATCTGAAAACACAAGAGGGAAACCGAGTCTAAACCAGGTCTAAACCAGGACTAAACCAGGTCTAAACCAGGACTAAACCAGGTCTAAACCAGGTCTAAACCAGGTCTAAACCAGGTCTGAACCAGGTCTAAACCAGGTCTGAACCAGGTCTAAAACCCGGTCTAAACCAGGTCTAAACCAGGACTAAACCAGGTCTGAACCAGGTCTAAACCAGGTCTAAACCAGGTCTAAACCAGGTCTAAACCAGGTCTGAACCAGGTCTAAACCAGGTCTGAACCAGGTCTAAAACCCGGTCTAAACCAGGTCTAAACCAGGACTAAACCAGGTCTAAACTAGGTCTAAACCAGGTCTAAACCAGGTCTAAACCAGGTCTGAACCAGGTCTAAAACCCGGTCTAAACCAGGTCTAAACCAGGACTAAACCAGGTTTAAACCAGGTCTAAACCAGGTCTAAACCAGGACTAAACCAGGTCTAAACCAGGTCTAAAACCCGGTCTAAACCAGGTCTAAACCAGGACTAAACCAGGTCTAAACCAGGTCTAAACCAGGTCTAAACCAGGTCTAAAACCCGGTCTAAACCAGGTCTAAACCAGGTCTAAACCAGGTCTGAACCAGGTCTAAAACCCGGTCTAAACCCGGTCTAAACCAGGTCTAAACCAGGTCTAAAACCAGGTCTAAACCAGGTCTAAATGAGGACTAAACCAGGTCTAAACCAGGTCTAAATGAGGACTAAACCAGGTCTAAACCAGGTCTAAATGAGGACTAAACCAGGTCTAAACCAGGTCTAAACCAGGTCTAAAACCAGGTCTAAACCAGGTCTAAACCAGCACTAAAACCAGGTCTAAAACCAGGTCTAAACCAGGTCTAAACCAGGTCTAAACCAGGTCTAAACCAGGTCTAAAACCAGGTCTAAACCAGGTCTAAACCAGGACTAAAACCAGGTCTAAAACCAGGTGTAAACTAGGATTAAACCCGGACTGAACCAGGACTAAACCAGGACTAAACCAGGACTAAACCAGGACTAAACCAGGACTAAACCAGGACTAAACCAGGACTAAACCAGGACTAAACCAGGACTAAACCAGGACTAAACCAGGACTAAACATTCTAACACTATTGTTGAAAAAAGGACCTTTTTAAAGTCTGTCCGTTCTTGACCCATTTCTCGTCTTCTCCCTGGAGCCTGTTTGGTCCTGGTTTAGTCCTGGTTTAGTCCTGGTTTAGTCCTGGTTTAGTCCTGGTTTAGTCCTGGTTTAGTCCTGGTTTAGTCCTGGTTTAGTCCTGGTTCAGTCCTGGTTTAGTCCTGGTTTAGTCCTGGTTTAGTCCTGGTTCAGTCCTGGTTTAGTCCTGGTTTAGTCCTGGTTTAGTCCTGGTTCAGTCCTGGTTTAGTCCTGGTTTAGTCCTGGTTTAGTCCTGGTTTAGTCCTGGTTCAGTCCTGGTTTAGTCCTGGTTTAGTCCTGGTTTAGTCCTGGTTCAGTCCTGGTTTAGTCCTGGTTTAGTCCTGGTTCAGTCCTGGTTCAGTCCTGGTTTAGTCCTGGTTTAGTCCTGGTTCAGTCCTGGTTCAGTCCTGGTTTAGTCCTGGTTTAGTCCTGGTTCAGTCCTGGTTCAGTCCTGGTTTAGTCCTGGTTTAGTCCTGGTTTAGTCCTGGTTTAGTCCTGGTTCCTGTAGGGGACGTGTCTCTGTGATGATGGATGATGTTCTCTGTGACCTCTGACCTGTCACTCATTTCCCCTCATTTACATAAACCAGGACTGAACCAGGCCTGAACCAGGACTGAACCAGGTCTGGACTTGGATCCTGTCTTTAGGTCTTTGTGTCCCTCCCTGCAGCTGCACAGGGGGTTTGGGGTGAAAACATTTCTCTGGAGTCTCACATTTCTTTTCAAAATATTTTTCATTGAATCTGTCCTTGAATATTCAGTATCACAGTGATGCTCACAGGGGGCGGGGACTAAA
This sequence comes from Odontamblyopus rebecca, assembly GCA_030686955.1. Classification (NCBI taxonomy): domain Eukaryota; kingdom Metazoa; phylum Chordata; class Actinopteri; order Gobiiformes; family Gobiidae; genus Odontamblyopus; species Odontamblyopus rebecca. Next base: position 43,316,660 of record CM060657.1, read on the forward strand.
GTCACGTGACTCGCCTGTAGTGACCAGGGACCCTCGCCATGATGTAGCTGCACCAGAGGTTTCCGAAAATGTAGAGTTTGTCAGCCAAAAAAAAGCAGAACATTGTTCTTCTTCTTTTTCTTCTTCTTCTTCTTTTTTTTCTTTTTTTCTTCTTCTTCTTTTTCTTCTTCCTCCACATGTTAAAGTCTCCGCTTCTCTAACTTTTGACTGTTTCCATTTTCAATAAATAAATAAAATGGCTCGTCAGCGCCCCCTAACTCTGCAGTGGTGGATGCATCGGCGGTGGTGACGAGGAGGAGTACAGGACTGTAGTGGACAACTTTGTCACTTGGAGTGAGGAGAACCACCTCCAGCTCAATGTGATGAAGACAAAGGAACTGGTGGTGGACCTTAGGAGGACCAAAGCTGCTGTGACCCCCATCTCCATCCGGGGGGTCAGTGTGGACGTGGTGGAGGAGGACAAGTACCTGGGGGTGAACTTGGACAATAAACTGGACTGGAGCAGGAACGTGGACGCGGTTTACAAGAAGGGCCAGAGCCGCCTCTATTTCCTGAGGAGGCTGAGGTCCTTTGACATCTGCAGGACAATGCTCAGGATGTTCTACGAGTCTATGGAGGCCAGTGCATCATGTACGCTGTATCTGCTGGGGCAGCAGTCTGCGCCTGAGGGACACTAATAGACTCGAGAAGATCATTAGGAAGGCTGGACATGTTGTGGGGGAGGAGCTGGACTCTCTGGCGGTGGTGTTGGACAGGAGAACACTGGACAAAATCTGGACTATCCTGGACTCTCCCTCCCGCCCCCTCCACAAGGTGCTGGCCAATCAGAGGAGCTCTTTCAGCCATAGACTGCGGCTGCCGCTGCTCCACTGAGAGACACAGGAAATCTGTCCTGTCGCCATCAAACTGTTGAACGCTGCACTTTAACTCACAAACTACTCAATCCTTTTCATCCTATTCCTGCTCACACATGTATATAGTCATAAATATGTCAATGATGTAAATAATTTCCCAGAGAGAGATATTTTATCTTTTATCTTATTGTCCATCCATCCATCCATCTTCTTCCGCTTAATCCAGCTGGGTCGTGGGGGCAGTTTGCTGCCCAATCCTCATAGCACCTGACCCCCTATGAACCCCTCTGCAGGTGGAGCCCACAGGAGGGTGAACAACATGGTCCTTGATGTTAGTTCAGGTGCTGCATGTTTTGGGTTGATGGGGGAAACCGGAGCACCCGGAGGAAACCCATCCAGACACGGGGAGGAACATGCAAACTCCACACAGAAAGGCCCGGGCGACCCGGGGAGTGTTGCCACTCAGCCACCGTGCCGCCTTATTGTATTTATTGTATTTATCTTATTGTATTTAGCTTATTTTGTAACTTGTTCGATGTACATGCTCTTGGTCGGTTGCATCTGTAACAAAGAAAATTTCCCGTCGGGGATGAATAAAAGTGATTCTGATTCTGATTCTGAAAAATACATTAGGGAATATGAATGACACCAAAAAAAATGTACACGTAGATTCATGAAATTTAACACAGAAGTCGATCATGACAAGACGAGTAAAAAATATTATTATGGCCACGCCCCCTGACACACCAGGAGGCGGCCATCTTGGATTAAAATCGTCAAAATGCAGAGTTCGCATTTTGGCTCATTTCGACTTTGAACAAACTCCTCTGAAGGCGCTTCACCCACAGGGCTGAAAATCACCTACATCATCTAGAGAAGAGCTGAAAATCACCTACATCATCTAGAGAAGAGCTGAAAATCACCTACATCATCTAGAGAAGAGCTGAAAATCACCTACATCATCTAGAGAAGAGCTGAAAATCACCTACATCATCTAGAGAAGAGCTGAAAATCACCTACATCATCTAGAGAAGAGCTGAAAATCACCGTACATCATCTAGAGAAGAGCTGAAAATCACCGTACATCATCTAGAGAAGAGCTGAAAATCACCTACATCATCTAGAGAAGAGCTGAAAATCACCTACATCATCTAGAGAAGAGCTGAAAATCACCTACATCATCTAGAGAAGAGCTGAAAATCACCTACATCATCTAGAGAAGAGCTGAAAATCACCTACATCATCTAGAGAAGTGCTGAAAATCACCTCATCTAGAGAAGAGCTGAAAATCACCGACATCATCTAGAGAAGAGCTGAAAATCACTGACATCATCTAGAGAAGAGCTGAAAATCACCTACATCATCTAGAGAAGAGCTGAAAATCACCTACATCATCTAGAGAAGAGCTGAAAATCACCTACATCATCTAGAGAAGAGCTGAAAATCACCTACATCATCTAGAGAAGAGCAGAAAATCACCTACATCATCTAGAGAAGAGCTGAAAATCAACTAGATCATCTAGAGAAGAGCTGAAAATCCCCTCCATCATCTAGAGAAGAGCTGAAAATCACCTACATCATCTAGAGAAGAGCTGAAAATCACCTACATCATCTAGAGAAGAGCTGAAAATCACCTACATCATCTAGAGAAGAGCTGAAAATCACCTACATCATCTAGAGAAGAGCTGAAAATCACCTACATCATCTAGAGAAGTGCTGAAAATCACTGACATCATCTAGAGAAGAGCTGAAAATCACCGACATCATCTAGAGAAGAGCTGAAAATCACTGACATCATCTAGAGAAGAGCTGAAAATCATCGACATCATCTAGAGAAGAGCTGAAAATCACCTACATCATCTAGAGAAGAGCTGAAAATCACCTACATCATCTAGAGAAGAGCTGAAAATCACCTACATCATCTAGAGAAGAGCAGAAAATCACCTACATCATCTAGAGAAGAGCTGAAAATCACCGACAACATCTAGAGAAGAGCTGAAAATCACCGACAACATCTAGAGAAGAGCTGAAAATCACCCACATCATCTAGAGAAGAGCTGAAAATCACCTACATCATCTAGAGAAGTGCTGAAAATCACCTACATCATCTAGAGAAGTGCTGAAATCACCTACATCATCTAGAGAAGAGCTGAAAATCACCTACATCATCTAGAGAAGAGCTGAAAATCACCTACATCATCTAGAGAAGAGCTGAAAATCACCTACATCATCTAGAGAAGAGCTGAAAATCACCGTACATCATCTAGAGAAGAGCTGAAAATCACTGAACATCTAGAGAAGAGCTGAAAATCACCTACATCATCTAGAGAAGAGCTGAAAATCACCTACATCATCTAGAGAAGAGCTGAAAATCACCTACATCATCTAGAGAAGAGCTGAAAATCACCTACATCATCTAGAGAAGAGCTGAAAATCACCTACATCATCTAGAGAAGAGCTGAAAATCACCTACATCATCTAGAGAAGAGCTGAAAATCACCGTACATCATCTAGAGAAGAGCTGAAAATCACCTACATCATCTAGAGAAGAGCTGAAAATCACCTACATCATCTAGAGAAGAGCTGAAAATCACCTACATCATCTAGAGAAGAGCTGAAAATCACCTACATCATCTAGAGAAGAGCAGAAAATCACCTACATCATCTAGAGAAGAGCTGAAAATAACCTACATCATCTAGAGTAGAGCTGAATATCTCCTTCATCATCTAGAGAAGAGCTGAAAATCACCTACATCATCTAGAGAAGAGCTGAAAATCACCTACATCATCTAGAGAAGTGCTGAAAATCACCTACATCATCTAGAGAAGTGCTGAAAGTCACCTTCATCATCTAGAGAAGAGCTGAAAAACACCTAAATCATCTAGAGAAGAGCTGAAAAACACATACAAAATCTAGAGAAGAGCTGAAAATCACTGACATCATCTAGAGAAGTGCTGAAAATCACCTACATCATCTAGAGAAGTGCTGAAAATCACCTACATCATCTAGAGAAGTGCTGAAAATCACCTACATCATCTAGAGAAGAGCTGAAAATCACCTACATCATTTAGAGAAGAGCTGAAAATCACCTACATCATCTAGAGAAGAGCTGAAAATCACCTACATCATCTAGAGAAGAGCTGAAAATCACCTACATCATCTAGAGAAGAGCTGAAAATCACCTACATCATCTAGAGAAGAGCTGAAAATCACCTACATCATCTAGAGAAGAGCTGAAAATCACCTACATCATCTAGAGAAGTGCTGAAAATCACCTACATCATCTAGAGAAGAGCTGAAAATCACCTACATCATCTAGAGAAGAGCTGAAAATCACCTACATCATCTAGAGAAGAGCTGAAAATCACCTACATCATCTAGAGAAGAGCTGAAAATCACCTACATCATCTAGAGAAGAGCTGAAAATCACCTACATCATCTAGAGAAGTGCTGAAAATCACCTACATCATCTAGAGAAGTGCTGAAAATCACCTACATCATCTAGAGAAGAGCTGAAAATCACCTACATCATCTAGAGAAGTGCTGAAAATCACCTACATC
>CM060657.1:43326075-43336075 GCA_030686955.1 Odontamblyopus rebecca
TGGTGTGGGTGTTGATTCCTCCGTTAACAGTGGTGTGGGTGTTGATTCCTTCTTTAACACTGGTGTGGGTGTTGATTCCTCCGTTAACACTGGTGTGGGTGTTGATTCCTCCTTTAACACTGGTGTGGGTGTTGATTCCTCCGTTAACACTGGTGTGGGTGTTGATTCCTTTTTTAACACTGGTGTGGGTGTTGATTCCTCCATTAACACTGGTGTGGGTGTTGATTCCTCCGTTAACACTGGTGTGGGTGTTGATTTCTCCGTTAACACTGGTGTGGGTGTTGATTCCTCCGTTAACAGTGGTGTGGGTGTTGATTCCTTCTTTAACACTGGTGTGGGTGTTGATTCCTCCGTTAACACTGGTGTGGGTGTTGATTCCTTTAACACTGGTGTGGGTGTTGATTCCTCCGTTAACACTGGTGTGGGTGTTGATTCCTCCATTAACACTGGTGTGGGTGTTGATTCCTCCGTAAACACTGGTGTGGGTGTTGATTCCTCCGTTAACACTGATGTGGGTGTTGATTCCTCCGTTAACACTGGTGTGGGTGTTGATTCCTCAGATTCACCTCAGTAAAACGTCTGTCGGATTATGAAGAACTTCAAGGACAGAAGGACTCAGGCTCCAGGGCCCTGAAGCTCCAGGACGTCTCCTAAAGGAGCTTCAGCCAAACACCAGTGCTCGGGAGCAGCAGCAGGTGTGATGCGTCTGCACAGGGAGGTGAAGACTTTTGGAGGAAGGTCTGGTGTGGAGAAGAGCAGCAGAGAAGCCACTTTTCTCCAGGAAGAACATCAGGGACAGACCGATAAAAGGCACAGGGATCGGACTGCTGAGGACTGGGGTGAAGTCATTTTCTCTGATGAATCCCCTTTCCCGTTGTTTGGGGCGTCTGGGAAAATCTGAGCGTTACCATCAGCCTCATGTGTGGGGGACTGGCCTCTCACAATCTGCCTAAAAACAGCCACGAGTGACGAATGAACCAGGACGTCCTCCGAGAGCCTCCGCCCCAGAGCCGTTTGGTGATGAGCGAAGCCTTTTCCAGCAGGATGTGGCACCTGGAATAACTAAACATAAACATAAAGATTTTAGGTCCACAGAACTGCCCAGACCTTAATCCCACTGAGAACTTGTGCTCAGTCCTCAGGAGGCGGTGGACAAACAAAAACACACATTCAAAGTGTCTCTTTTATTGCAAATGTATTTATTTATTTAGGTTTTTAAAACTGGTTCTTTGATTTGTGTCTTGTTTGATGTTCATGCTGTGTCTCTGTGTCTGTGTCTCTGTGTCTGTCTCTCTGTGTCTGTCTCTGTGTGTCTCTGTCTCTGTGTCTGTGTCTCTGTGTCTGTGTCACTGTGTCTCTGTGTCTGTGTCTCTGTGTCTCTGTGTCTGTGTCTCTGTGTCTGTGTCTCTGTGTCTGTGTCTCTGTGTCTGTGTCTCTGTCTCTGTGTGTCTGTGTCTCTGTGTCTGTCTGTGTCTCTGTGTCTGTGTCTCTGTGTCTGTGTCTCTGTGTCTGTGTCTGTCTGTGTCTCTGTGTCTGTGTCTCTGTGTCTGTGTCTCTGTGTCTGTGTCTCTGTGTCTGTGTCTCTGTGTCTGTCTCTGTGTCTCTGTGTCTGTGTCTCTGTGTCTGTGTCTCTGTGTCTGTGTCTCTGTGTCTGTGTCTGTCTGTGTCTCTGTGTCTGTGTCTCTGTGTCTGTGTCTCTGTGTCTGTGTCTCTGTCTCTGTGTCTCTGTGTCTGTCTCTGTGTCTGTCTCTGTGTCTGTGTCTCTGTGTATGTGTCTCTGTGTCTGTGTCTGTCTGTGTCTCTGTGTCTCTGTGTCTGTGTCTCTGTGTCTCTGTCTCTGTCTCTGTCTCTGTGTCTGTGTCTCTGTGTCTGTGTCTCTGTGTCTGTGTCTCTGTGTCTGTGTCTCTGTGTCTCTGTCTCTGTGTCTCTGTCTCTGTGTCTGTGTATGTGTCTGTGTCTCTGTGTCTGTGTCTCTGTCTCTGTGTCTGTGTCTCTGTGTCTGTGTCTCTGTGTCTGTGTTGATTCAGACTTCAGGGCCTCAGTTGGAGTCAGGCTGAGCTCTGTCTCTGTCTCAGTGTAAATATCGACTCTGTCAATAAAAATCTTTTGTTATTTATGAAATGTTCAGATTTTATATTTCAGTAAAACCAGAAAAACCTGTGAGAAAAAAAAACCTGAAGCAGCAAAACCTGAGAAACTCTGTGTCGTTCTCTTCTGTTCACGAGTCCAGAGGCTGCGGTGGTTCTTCTGGGTTCCGGACGCCCTCTTGTGGCTGAGCTCCGAATAAATCTGACAAATTCTTGTGATTTTTTTCTTGCAGATTTTCAGATCCAAATAAAAACACAACAGAGAATCAAAGTTTCACAAACCAAACGGGACATTTCAAAGCTTTAATTTAAAGAAATACATTTAATTCATTCAAAAAGGATTAAAAAAAACGGCCTCTTTTCACTTTGCGTTTGTTTGGTTTAATCTAAAAAAAAAACATATGTGAATAAAATGTTTCCCTAAAATAAAAATAAAAATGTTGATACCAAATTCTGTTCTTTTATTTGTTAAAACACTTTTATACGAACGAAATCAAACCAAAACTGCGGCTGACAGAAAAGGAAAATATGTCCAGATCCTCGCGTCACATTTACACGTCTCAAATCTGAAAATTTTGTTTGAGGAATTCACTGTTTGGATAAATTTTATTCAGAATTTTAAACTGTGTCTTCTTCACTTCAGGGGAACTGGAAAAGAACGATTTTAGTTCTGATCATTTTCATTTTCTTTTCAAAATGTTTTTGAAGAACGTGAAGAACGTGAGAACGTGAAGAACGTGAGAATGTGAAGAACGTGAAGAACGTGAAGAACGTGAGAACGTGAAGAACGTGAGAACGTGAGAACGTGAGAACGTGAGAACGTGAAGAACGTGAAGAACGTGAGAACGTGAAGAACGTGAAGAACGTGAAGAACGTGAGAACGTGAAGAACGTGAGAACGTGAAGAACGTGAGAACGTGAGAACGTGAAGAACGTGAAGAACGTGAGAACGTGAAGAACGTGAAGAACGTGAGAACGTGAAGAACGTGAAGAACGTGAAGAACGTGAGAATGTGAAGAACGTGAAGAACGTGAAGAACGTGAGAACGTGAAGAACGTGAAGAACGTGAAGAACGTGAGAACGTGAAGAACGTGAAGAACGTGAGAACGTGAGAACGTGAAGAACGTGAGAACGTGAAGAACGTGAAGAACGTGAGAACGTGAAGAACGTGAGAACGTGAAGAACGTGAGAACGTGAAGAACGTGAAGAACGTGAAGAACGTGAAGAACGTGAAGAACGTGAAGAACGTGAAGAACGCGGAGAACGCGGAAGAACGTGAAGAACGGAAGAACGTTAAGAACGTGAAGAACGTGATAAGAACGTGAAGAACGTGAGAACGTGAAGAACGTGAAGAACGTGAGAACGTGAAGAACGTGAGAACGTGAGAACGTGAAGAACGTGAGAACGTGAAGAACGTGAGAACGTGAGAACGTGAAGAACGTGAGAACGTGAAGAACGTGAAGAACGTGAGAACGTGAAGAACGTGAAGAACGTGAGAACGTGAGAACGTGAAGAACGTGAGAACGTGAAGAACGTGAGAACGTGAGAACGTGAGAACGTGAAGAACGTGAAGAACGTGAGAACGTGAAGAACGTGAGAACGTGAAGAACGTGAAGAACGTGAGAACGTGAAGAACGTGAGAACGTGAAGAACGTGAAGAACGTGAGAACGTGAAGAACGGGAAGAACGTGAAGAACGTGAGAACGTGAAGAACGTGAAGAACGTGAGAACGTGAGAACGTGAAGAACGTGAAGAACGTGAAGAACGTGAGAACGTGAAGAACGTGAGAACGTGAAGAACGTGAGAACGTGAAGAACGTGAAGAACGTGAAGAACGTGAGAACGTGAAGAACGTGAAGAACGTGAGAACGTGAAGAACGTGAGAACGTGAAGAACGTGAGAACGTGAAGAACGTGAAGAACGTGAGAACGTGAAGAACGTGAAGAACGTGAAGAACGTGAGAACGTGAAGAACGTGAAGAACGTGAGAACGTGAAGAACGTGAGAACGTGAAGAACGTGAGAACGTGAAGAACGTGAAGAACGTGAAGAACGTGAAGAACGTGAGAACGTGAAGAACGTGAAGAACGTGAGAACGTGAAGAACGTGAGAACGTGAAGAACGTGAGAACGTGAAGAACGTGAAGAACGTGAGAACGTGAAGAACGTGAGAACGTGAAGAACGTGAGAACGTGAAGAACGTGAGAACGTGAAGAACGTGAATAACGTGAGGAACGTGACTAACGTGAAGAACGTTAGAACGTTAAGAACGTGAGAACGTGAAGAACGTGAAGAACGTGAAGAACGTGAGAACGTGAGAACGTGAGAACGTGAAGAACGTGAGAACGTGAAGAACGTGAGAACGTGAAGAACGTGAAGAACGTGAAGAACGTGAGAACGTGAAGAACGTGAAGAACGTGAAGAACGTGAAGAACGTGAGAACGTGACGAACGTGAGAACGTGAAGAACGTGAAGAACGTGAGAACGTGAAGAACGTGAAGAACGTGAGAACGTGAAGAACGTGAAGAACGTGAGAACGTGAAGAACGGGAGAACGGGAAGAACGTGAGAACGTGAAGAACGTGAAGAACGTGAGAACGTGAAGAACGTGAGAACGTGAGAACGTGAAGAACGTGAGAACGTGAAGAACGTGAGAACGTGAGAACGTGAAGAACGTGAAGAACGTGAGAACGTGACGAACGTGAAGAACGTGAAGAACGTGAAGAACGTGAGAACGTGAAGAACGTGAAGAACGTGAGAACGTGAAGAACGTGAAGAACGTGAAGAACGTGAGAACGTGAAGAACGTGAAGAACGTGAGAACGTGAGAACGTGAAGAACGTGAAGAACGTGAAGAACGTGAAGAACGTGAGAACGTGAAGAACGTGAAGAACGTGAAGAACGTGAGAACGTGAAGAACGTGAGAACGTGAAGAACGTGAGAACGTGAGAACGTGAAGAACGTGAGAACGTGAAGAACGTGAGAACGTGAAGAACGTGAAGAACGTGAAGAACGTGAGAACGTGAAGAACGTGAGAACGTGAAGAACGTGAAGAACGTGAGAACGTGAAGAACGTGAAGAACGTGAAGAACGTGAGAACGTGAGAACGTGAAGAACGTGAAGAACGTGAGAACGTGAAGAACGTGAGAACGTGAAGAACGTGAGAACGTGAAGAACGTGAAGAACGTGAGAACGTGAAGAACGTGAGAACGTGAAGAACGTGAGAACGTGAAGAACGTGAAGAACGTGAGAACGTGAAGAACGTGAAGAACGTGAGAACGTGAAGAACGTGAAGAACGTGAGAACGTGAAGAACGTGAAGAACGTGAAGAACGTGAGAACGTGAAGAACGTGAAGAACGTGAAGAACGTGAGAACGTGAAGAACGTGAAGAACGTGAATAACGTGAGAACGTTAAGAACGTGAAGAACGTGAGACCGTGCGATCGTGAAGAACGTGAAGAACGTGAGAACGTGAAGAACGTGAAGAACGTGAAGAACGTGAAGAACGTGAGAACGTGAAGAACGTGAAGAACGTGAAGAACGTGAAGAACGTGAGAACGTGAAGAACGTGAGAACGTGAAGAACGTGAGAACGTGAAGAACGTGAAGAACGTGAGAACGTGAAGAACGTGAAGAACGTGAGAACGTGAAGAACGTGAAGAACGTGAGAACGTGAAGAACGTGAAGAACGTGAAGAACGTGAGAACGTGAAGAACGTGAAGAACGTGAGAACGTGAAGAACGTGAGAACGTGAAGAACGTGAAGAACGTGAGAACGTGACGAACGTGAAGAACGTGAAAACGTGAAGAACGTGAAGAACGGAAGAACGTGAAGAACGTGAAGAACGTGAGAACGTGAAGAACGTGAAGAACGTGAAGAACGTGAAGAACGTGAGCACGTGTCGAACGTGAAGAACGTGAAGAACGTGAGAACGTGAAGAACGTGAAGAACGTGAGAACGTGAAGAACGTGAGAACGTGAAGAACGTGAGAACGTGAAGAACGTGAAGAACGTGAGAACGTGAAGAACGTGAAGAACGTGAGAACGTGAAGAACGTGAGAACGTGAGAACGTGAAGAACGTATGAACGGGGAGAACGTGAGAACGCGGAAGAACGTGAAGAACGCGGAGAACGTGAAGAACGTGAAGAACGTGAAGAACGTGAAGAACGTGAAGAACGTGAAGAACGTGAGAACGCGTGAAGAACGTGAAGAACGTGAAGAACGCGGAAGAACGTGAAGAACGTGAAGAACGTGAAGAACGTGAGAACGTGAAGAACGTGAAGAACGTGAGAACGTGAAGAACGTGAAGAACGTGAAGAACGTGAATAACGTGAAGAACGTGAGAACGTGAAGAACGTGAGAATGTGAAGAACGTGAAGAACGTGAAGAACGTGAGAACGTGAAGAACGTGAAGAACGTGAAGAACGTGAGAACGTGAAGAACGTGAAGAACGTGAAGAACGTGAGAACGTGAAGAACGTGAGAACGTGAAGAACGTGAGAACGTGAGAACGTGAAGAACGTGAGAACGTGAAGAATGTGAGAACGTGAAGAACGTGAAGAACGTGAGAACGTGAGAACGTGAAGAACGTGAAGAACGTGAGAACGTGAAGAACGTGAGAACGTGAAGAACGTGAAGAACGTGAGAACGTGAGAACGTGAGAACGTGAAGAACGTGAGAACGTGAAGAACGTGAAGAACGTGAAGAACGTGAAGAACGTGAAAAACTTAAGAACGTGAGAACGTGAAGAACGTGAAGAACGTGAGAACGTGAAGAACGTGAAGAACGTGAAGAACGTGAAGAACGTGAGAACGTGACGAACGTGAAGAACGTGAAGAACGTGAGAACGTGAGAACGTGAAGAACGTGAAGAACGTGAAGAACGTGAGAACGTGAAGAACGTGAAGAACGTGAGAACGTGAGAACGTGAAGAACGTGAAGAACGTGAGAACGTGAAGAACGTGAAGAACGTGAGAACGTGAGAACGTGAAGAACGTGAAGAACGTGAGAACGTGAAGAACGTGATAACGTGAAGAACGTGAAGAAGGGTAGAACGTGACGAACGTGAAGAACGTGAAGAACGTGAGAACGTGAAGAACGTGAAGAACGTGAGAACGTGAGAACGTGAAGAACGTGAGAACGTGAAGAACGTGAGAATGTGAGAACGTGAAGAACGTGAAGAACGTGACGAACGTGACGAACGTGAAGAACGTGAAGAACGTGAGAACGTGAAGAACGTGAAGAACGTGAGAACGTGAAGAACGTGAAGAACGTGAGAACGTGAAGAACGTGAAGAACGTGAAGAACGTGAAGAACGTGAAGAACGTGTAGAACGTGAAGAACGTGACGAACGTGAAGAACGTGAAGAACGTGAAGAACGTGAAGAACGGAGAACGCGGAAGAACGTGAAGAACGTGAAGAACGTGAAGAACGTGAAGAACGTGAAGAACGTGAAGAACGTGAGAACGTGACGAACGTGAAGAACGTGAAGAACGTGAAGAACGTGAAGAACGAGAACGCGGAAGAACGTGAGAACGTGGAGAACGTGAGAACGTGGAGAACGTGGAGAACGTGAAGAACGGGAGAACGTGAAGAACGTGAAGAAAGTGATAACGTGAAGAAGGTGAAGAAAGAGAAGAACGTGACGAACGTGAAGAACGTGAAGAACGTGAGAACGTGAAGAACGTGAAGAACGTGAAGAACGTGAAGAACGTGAAGAACGTGAGAACGTGAAGAACGTGAAGAACGCGGAAGAACGTGAAGAACGTGAAAAACGTGAGAACGTGAAGAACGTGAAGAACGTGAAAACCGGTAGAACGTGAAGAACGTGAAAAACTGAAGAACGTGAAGAACGTGAAAACCTGGAGAACGTGAAGAACGTGAGAACGTGAAGAACGTGAAGAACATGAGAACGTGAAGAACGTGAGAACGTGAAGAACGTGGAGAACGTGGAGAACGTGAGAACGTGGAGAACGTGGAGAACGTGAAGAACGTGAGAACGTGAGAACGTGAGAACGTGAAGAACGTGAGAACGTGAAGAACGTGAAGAACGTGAAAAACGTGAGAACGTGAAGAACGTGAAGAACGTGAGAACGTGAAGAACGTGAAGAACGTGAGAACGTGAAGAACGTGAAGAACGTGAGAACGTGAAGAACGTGAAGAACGTGAAGAACGTGAGAACGTGAAGAACGTGAAGAACGTGAAGAACGTGATCTCCTGTAACGGACTCAGGGAAACAATCATTTAATCAGGAACATCTAAAAAAAACCCATGAACTAACATGAAGAACCATGAGGTCCTCCTGTGGTCAGACGGGGTTCATAGGGGGTCAGAGGGGTTCATAGGGGGTCAGGGGGGTTCATAGGGGGTCAGAGGGGTTCATAGGGGGTCAGGGGGGTTCATAGGGGGTCAGAGGGGTTCATAGGGGGTCAGAGGGGTTCATAGGGGGTCAGAGGGGTTCATATGGGGGTCAGAGGGGTTCCGGCTCCTCCACGGCCCTGATCCGTAACAGAACCTTTTTAGAACCTGCGTTTATTTTCTTTTGGCAGAAGTCAGAATGTTACAAAATAATTCCTTCCTCATCCAAAAAGTGAGAACCTTGTTCCTCCTGTAGAACCTTGTTCCTCCTGTAGAACATTGTTCCTCCTGTAGAACCTTGTTCCTCCTGTAGAACATTGTTCCTCCTGTAGAACCTTGTTCCTCCTGTAGAACCTTGTTCCTCCTGTAGAACATTGTTCCTCCTGTAGAACCTTGTTCCTCCTGTAGAACCTTGTTCCTCCTGTAGAACCTTGTTCCTCCTGTAGAACCTTGTTCCTCCTGTAGAACCTTGTTCCTCCTGTAGAACCTTGTTCCTCCTGTAGAACCTTGTTCCTCTTGTAGAACCTTGTTCCTCCTGTAGAACCTTGTTCCTCCTGTAGAACCTTGTTCCTCCTGTAGAACCTTGTTCCTCCTGTAGAACATTGTTCCTCCTGTAGAACCTTGTTCCTCCTGTAGAACCTTGTTCCTCCTGTAGAACCTTGTTCCTCCTGTAGATCCTTATTTTTCTTGTAGAACCTTGTTCCCCCTGCAGACCCTTGTTCCTCCTGTAGAACCTTGTTCCTCCTGTAGAACCTTGTTCCTCCTGTAGAACCTTGTTCCTCCTATAGAACCTTGTTCCTCCTGTAGAACATTGTTCCTCCTGTAGAACCTTGTTCCTCCTGTAGAACCTTGTTCCTCCCGTAGAACCTTGTTCCTCTTGTAGAACATTGTTCCTCCTGTAGAACCTTGTTCCTCCTGTAGAACCTTGTTCCTCTTGTAGAACCTTGTTCCCTTTGTAGAACCTTGTTCCTCCTGTAGAACATTGTTCCTCTTGTAGAACCTTGTTCCTCCTGTAGAACCTTGTTCCTCCTGTAGAACCTTGTTCCTCCTGTAGAACCTTGTTCCTCCTGTAGAACCTTGTTCCTCCTGTAGAACCTTGTTCCTCCTGTAGAACATTGTTCCTCTTGTAGAACCTTGTTCCTCCTGTAGAACCTAGTTCCCCTTGTAGAACCTTGTTCCTCCTGTAGAACATTGTTCCTCCTGTAGAACATTGTTCCTCCTGTAGAACCTTGTTCCTCCTGTAGAACCTTGTTCCTCCTGTAGAACATTGTTCCTCTTGTAGAACCTTGTTCCTCCTGTAGAACCTTGTTCCTCCTGTAGAACATTGTTCCTCCTGTAGAACCTTGTTCCTCCTGTAGAACCTTGTTCCTCCTCACCCCCCCAGGTGGCGTCTGCAGCTCTGCCCCTCTCTTCCCCGAGTGTCCAGGACACACGGCCGGAGCTCAGGGCACACGACCACAAAGTGGATCCTGGAGCTGGGGCCGAGGTCCTGGAGCCGAGGTCCTGGAGCCGAGGTCCCAGGGGCCAAGGTCCTGGAGCCGAGGTCCCGGGGGCCGAGGTCCTGGG
>CM060657.1:43341075-43366075 GCA_030686955.1 Odontamblyopus rebecca
TAGACTACACTTCCCATGATGCCCCTCTCTGTCTGTCTCCTACAGTTCCCATGATGCCCCTACCTGTCTCTCTGTCTCCTACAGTCCCCGTGGTGCCCCTCTGTCTCTGTCTCCTACAGTTCCCATGATGCCTCTCTGTCTCTGTCTCCTACAGTTCCCATGGTGCCCCTCTGTCTCTGTCTCCTACAGTTCCCATGATGCCCCTCTCTGTCTCTCTGTCTCCTACAGTTCCCATGATGCCCCTCTCTGTCTCTCTGTCTCCTACAGTTCCCATGATGCCTCTCTGTCTCTCTGTCTCCTACAGTCCCCATGGTGCCCCTCTGTCTCTGTCTCCTACAGTTCCCATGATGCCCCTCTCTGTCTCCTACAGTTCCCATGATGTCCCTCTCTGTCACTCTGTCTCCTACAGTTCCCATGATGCCCCTCTCTGTCTCTGTCTCCTACAGTTCCCATGATGCCCCTCTCTGTCTCTGTCTCCTACAGTTCCCATGATGCCTCTCTGTCTCTGTCTCCTACAGTTCCCATGATGCCCCTCTCTGTCTCCTACAGTTCCCATGATGCCCCTCTCTGTCTCTGTCTCCCACAGTTCCCATGATGCCCCTCTCTGTCTCTGTCTCCTACAGTTCCCATGATGCCCCTCTCTGTCTCTCTGTCTCCTACAGTTCCCATGATGCCCCTCTCTGTCTCTCTGTCTCCTACAGTTCCCATGATGCCCCTCTCTGTCTCTGTCTCCTACAGTTCCCATGATTCCCCTCTCTGTCTCTCTGTCTCCTACAGTTCCCATGATGCCCCTCTCTGTCTCCTACAGTTCCCATGATGCCCCTCTCTGTCTCCTACAGTCCCCATGGTGCCCCTCTGTCTCCTACAGTTCCCATGATGCCTCTCTGTCTCTGTCTCATACAGTTCACATGATGCCTCTCTGTCTCTGTCTCCTACAGTTCCCATGATGCCTCTCTGTCTCTGTCTCCTACAGTTCCCATGATGCCCCTCTCTGTCTCTGTCTCCTACAGTTCCCATGATGCCCCTCTGTCTCTGTCTCCTACAGTTCCCATGATGCCCCTCTCTGTCTCTGTCTCCTACAGTTCCCATGATGCCCCTCTCTGTCTCTCTGTCTCCTACAGTTCCCATGATGCCTCTCTGTCTCTGTCTCCTACAGTTCTCATGATGCCTCTCTGTCTCTGTCTCCTACAGTTCCCATGATGCCCCTCTCTGTCTCCTACAGTTCCCATGATGCCCCTCTCTGTCTGTCTCCTACAGTTCCCATGATGCCCCTCTCTGTCACTCTGTCTCCCACAGTTCCCATGATGCCCCTCTCTGTCTCTGTCTCCTACAGTTCCCATGATGCCCCTCTCTGTCTCTGTCTCCTACAGTTCCCATGATGCCCCTCTCTGTCTCTCTGTCTCCCACAGTTCCCATGATGCCCCTCTCTGTCTCTGTCTCCTACAATTCCCATAATTCCCCTCTCTGTCTCTCTGTCTCCTACAGTTCCAATGATGACCCTCTCCGTCTCTCTGTCTCCTACAGTTCCCATGATGCCCCTCTCTGTCTCTCTGTCTCCTACAGTTCCCATGATGCCCCTCTCTGTCTCTGTCTCCTACAGTTCCCATGATTCCCCTCTCTGTCTCTCTGTCTCCTACAGTTCCCATGATGCCCCTCTCTGTCTCTGTCTCCTACAGTTCCCATGATGCCCCTCTCTGTCTCTCTGTCTCCTACAGTTCCCATGATGCCTCTCTGTCTCTGTCTCCTACAGTTCCCATGATGCCCCTCTCTGTCTCCTACAGTTCCCATGATGCCCCTCTCTGTCTCCTACAGTTCCCATGATGCCCCTCTGTCTCCTACAGTCCCCATGGTGCCCCTCTGTCTCCTACAGTTCCCATGATGCCCCTCTCTGTCTCTCTGTCTCCTACAGTTCCCATGATGCCTCTCTGTCTCTGTCTCCTACAGTTCTCATGATGCCTCTCTGTCTCTGTCTCCTACAGTTCCCATGATGCCCCTCTCTGTCTCTGTCTCCTACAGTTCCCATGATGCCTCTCTCTCTGTCTCCTACAGTTCCCATGATGCCCCTCTGTCTCTGTCTCCTACAGTTCCCATGATGCCCCTCTCTGTCTCTGTCTCCTACAGTTCCCATGATGCCTCTCTCTGTCTCTGTCTCCTACAGTAACCATGATGCCCCTCTCTGTCTCTGTCTCCTACAGTTCCCATGATGCCCCTCTCTGTCTCTCTGTCTCCTACAGTTCCCATGATGCCCCTCTCTGTCTCCTACAGTTCCCATGATGCCTCTCTGTCTCTGTCTCCCACAGTTCCCATGATGCCCCTCTCTGTCTCTGTCTCCTACAGTTCCCATGATGCCCCTCTCTGTCTCTGTCTCCTACAGTTCCCATGATGCCCCTCTCCGTCTCTCTGTCTCCTACAGTTCCCATGATGCCCCTCTCTGTCTCTCTGTCTCCCACAGTTCCCATGATGCCCCTCTCTGTCTCTGTCTCCTACAATTCCCATAATTCCCCTCTCTGTCTCTCTGTCTCCTACAGTTCCCATGATGCTCCTCTCTGTCTCTCTGTCTCCTACAGTTCCCATGATGCCCCTCTGTCTCTGTCTGTCACCTCTGTGCCGGGGGCCCGTCCATGATGATGTTGATCCAGAGGATCTGCATGGCGTTCAGAGGGTTCGGGAAGTTCATCAGAGTCGCCAACGAGATCAGACTGAGAGCGGCAATTGACCTGCCCACAGACACAACGCACAAAAGTGACGCACAGACACAACGCACAAAAGTGACGAGCAGACACAACGCACAAAAGTGACGCACAGACACAACGCACAAAAGTGACGCACAGACACAACGCACAAAAGTGACGCACAGACACAACGCACAAAAGTGACGCACAGACACAACGCACAAAAGTGACGCACAGACACAACGCACAAAAGTGACGCACAGACACAACGCACAAAAGTGACGCACAGACACAACGCACAAAAGTGACGCGCAGACACAACGCACAAAAGTGACGAGCAGACACAACGCACACGAGTGACGCACAGACACAACGCACAAAAGTGACGCACAGACACAACGCACACGAGTGATGCACAGACACAACGCACAAAAGTGACGCACAGACACAACGCACAAAAGTGACGCACAGACACAACGCACAAAAGTGACGCACAGACACAACGCACACGAGTGAGTGTGTGTGTATAGTGTGTGTGTGTATAGTGTGTGTATAATGTGTGTGTATAGTGTGTGTGTGTAGTGTGTGTGTGTGTAGTGTGTGTATAGTGTGTGTGTATAGTGTGTGTATAGTGTGTGTGTGTGTATAATGTGTGTGTGTGTATAGTGTGTGTGTGTAGTGTGTGTGTGTATAGTGTGTGTGTATAGTGTGTGTGTATAGTGTGTGTGTATAGTGTGTGTGTATAGTGTGTGTGTATAGTGTGTATAGTGTGTGTGTATAGTGTGTGTGTATAGTGTGTGTGTGTGTATAGTGTGTGTGTATAGTCTACGTGCATATAGTGTGTGTGTATGTGTGTGTATAGTGTGTGTGTGTATAGTGTGTGTGTGTATAGTGTGTTTGTGTGTATAGTGTGTGTGTATAGTGTGTGTATATTGTGTGTGTGTATAGTGTGTGTATAGTGTGTGTGCGTATAGTGTGTATAGTGTGTGTGTATAGTGTGTGTGTATAGTGTGTGTGTGTATAGTGTGAGTGTGTATATAGTGTGTGTGTATAGTGTGTGTGTGTATTGTGTGTGTGTGTATAGTGTGAGTGTGTATAGTGTGAGTGTATAGTGTGTATAGTGTGTATAGTGTGTGTGTATAGTGTGTGTGTGTATAGTGTGAGTGTGTATAGTGTGTGTGTGTGTATAGTGTGTGTGTGTATAGTGTGTGTGTGTATAGTGTGTGTGTGTATAGTGTGTGTGTGTATAGTGTGAGTGTGTATAGTGTGAGTGTGTATAGTGTGTGTGTGTATAGTGTGTATAGTGTGTATAGTGTGTGTGTGTATAGTGTGTGTGTGTATAGTGTGTGTGTGTATAGTGTGTGTGTATAGTGTGTGTGTGTATAGTGTGTGTGTATAGTGTGTATAGTGTGTGTGTATAGTGTGTGTGTGTATAGTGTGTGTGTATAGTGTGTGTGTATAGTGTGTGTGTATAGTGTGTGTGTATAGTGTGTGTGTGTATAGTGTGTGTGTGTATAGTGTGTGTGTATAGTGTGTATAGTGTGTGTGTATAGTGTGAGTGTGTATAGTGTGAGTGTATAGTGTGTATAGTGTGTATAATGTGAGTGTGTATAGTGTGTGTGTGTATAGTGTGTGTGTGTATTAGGGTTGGGCGGTAATACGGTAATAAGGTTTCCCGCGGTATCTAAAAATAGCCACGGTATCAGACTCATTACCGTCATTAAAAAAATCTTGCCCTAAAATATTATTAACTATAATTGATTTAATGCCTAAATAAAGAGTGTTTTTTCAGCACTTATGTTTGTGTGGTTGTGTTTGTTAATTTAATACTATTACAGTTTAAAACGAATATTACTATGTTATAGTGTAATTTTGCTCTTAAGTTCCTGGATGTTGCGTAGTCACGTGACATTACCGCTCCGAAAGGAGAAGGAGAAGGACAAGACAACATGACCGCGCTGACTTGGTCCCAATGAAAAACAACGTCTGCAATTTGGCAGCATTTCGGATTTCGGCCAAATGACAAGGGAGAGCCAGGCAGATCCGGTCGGCACAGTAGAGGCAGAAGCAGAGACAACTGCATATTGTCGCGAGCCTGTTATTCCGGGAGAAGAAGACCCCCTTCTTTGGTGGAAATCCAATGGAGTCGGGCGCTTTCCTTTAATGTCGCGGGTTGCCCGAAAATACCTGTGCGTTTGTGCCACAATCTCTCCATCGGAACGGGTCTTCAAAGTTGTCAACCCACAACGTGCCCTACTCAAGCCGGAAAAAGTGAACATGCTGGTTTTTCTGGCGAAAAACATTCAATAGCTTAATCATTTTATTTTCAATAAGGAGTGGCTTTTTCTGACGTACAAAAACGGTTCGAAATGTTGTATAGTTGTACTTTTAATTTATTTGATTCATGTTAATATATTTTAAAAATATACAAACGAGCATTTCCGCTGCGTTCTCATATGCACATTTTCGGTTATGTCTTGTTAGCCTGTTTATTGTTCAGATTTTCTTATTTGATAAGATCAAGTATTTTATTTATTTGATTCTTGTTGGTTTGTTACTGCCTTTGTTATTTAATGTAATTTGTGTTATTTGAGAAGCCTGTGAGTGCTGGATTATATAGGGCTGTGTTTTAATTTAATTGATGTAGCCTATAGATTACTGTACAGGAAGTGGGCTTTAGCCCATAGACAATTTGTTATTTCGTTCTGTCGGTTGACTGCTGTATTTGCACTTTTTAAACATTTGTTAATAAAAGTTACTAATTTTTTACATGTTTTGTTATGTTTTCAGTATCATTAGGCCGATGCTTTTCTGTTTCTAAACGGTATAAGTGCAGCTGCCATTTGGCCAGCGGACTCCACCTTAGTGCTACGAAGTGTGTGTGTTTTTTTTTTTTTTAGCCTTAGCAACGGTAATACCGTATACCCCGGGAAAATGTGGAGACGGTTTAACGGTATCAAAATTTGGATACCGCCCAACTCTAGTGTGTATAGTGTGAGTGTGTATAGTGTGAGTGTGTATAGTGTGTGTGTATAGTGTGTATAGTGTGTATAGTGTGAGTGTGTATAGTGTGTGTGTGTGTAGTGTGTGTGTGTATAGTGTGAGTGTGTATAGTGTGAGTGTGTATAGTGTGTGTGTATAGTGTGTATAGTGTGTATAGTGTGAGTGTGTATAGTGTGTATAGTGTGTGTGTATAGTGTGTGTGTATAGTGTGTGTGTATAGTGTGTGTGTATAGTGTGAGTGTGTATAGTGTGTGTGTGTATATTGTGTGTGTGTATAGTGTGAGTGTGTATAGTGTGTGTGTATAGTGTGTATAGTGTGTGTGTGTGTGTATAGTGTGTGTGCGTGTATAGTGTGTGTGTATAGTGTGAGTGTGTATAGTGTGTGTGTGTATAGTGTGTGTGTGTATAGTGTGAGTGTGTATAGTGTGTGTGTGTATAGTGTGTGTGTGTATAGTGTGTGTGTATAGTGTGTATAGTGTGTATAGTGTGTGTGTGTATAGTGTGTGTGTGTATAGTGTGTGTATAGTGTATATAGTGTGTGTATAGTGTGTGTATAGTGTGTATAGTGTGTGTGTGTATAGTGTGTGTATAGTGTATATAGTGTGTGTATAGTGTGTGTATAGTGTGTGTGTATAGTGTGTGTGTGTATAGTGTGTGTATAGTGTATATAGTGTGTGTATAGTGTATATAGTGTGTGTATAGTGTGTATAGTGTGTGTGTATAGTGTGTGTGTATATAGTGTGTGTATAGTGTATATAGTGTGTGTATAGTGTGTATAGTGTGTGTGTATAGTGTGTGTGTATAGTGTGTGTATATAGTGTGTGTATAGTGTATATAGTGTGTGTATAGTGTGTATAGTGTGTGTGTATAGTGTGTGTATAGTGTATATAGTGTGTGTATAGTGTGTATAGTGTGTGTGTATAGTGTGTGTATAGTGTATATAGTGTGTGTATAGTGTGTATAGTGTGTGTGTTTCTCACGTGCTCAGTTGGAATCGGACAAAGTTCTTGATGTTGTTGTAGATCCCTTTTCCCTCCTCAATGGCCGACCTGAAACACACAACCAGGACTGAACCAGGACTGAACCAGGACTGAACCAGGACTGAACCAGGACTGAACCAGGACTGAACCAGGACTGAACCAGGACTAAAACAGGTCTAAAACAGGTCTAAAACAGATCTAAAACAGGTCTAAACCAGGTCTAAATCAGGACTAGAACTAAATCTAACCCTGGTCTAACCACAGTCTGGACCCGGTCTGGACTCACATGATGGTCTGGACCCGGTCTGGACCGTGTCTGGACTCACATGATGGTCTGGACCATGTCTGGACCTGGTCTGGACCATGTCTGGACTCACATGATGGTCTGGACCGTGTCTGGACCGTGTCTGGACCGTGTCTGGACTCACATGATGGTCTGGACCCGGTCTGGACCTGGTCTGGACTCACATGATGGTCTGGACCTGGTCTGGACCCGGTCTGGACCTGGTCTGAACCCGGTCTGGACTCACATGATGGTCTGGACGCGGTCTGGACGCGGTCTGGACGCGGTCTGGACGCGGTCTGGACTCACATGATGGTCTGGACCCGGTCTGGACCCGGTCTGGACTCACATGATGGTCTGGACCCGGTCTGGACCCGGTCTGGACCCGGTCTGGACCCGGTCTGGACTCTCCTGATGGGCTGGTCCCGGTCTGGACCGGGTCTGGACGCGGTCTGGACTCTGATGATGGTCTGGACCCGGTCTGGACCCGGTCTGGACCCGGTCTGGACCCGGTCTGGACCCGGTCTGGACTCACATGATGGTCTGGACCCGGTCTGGACGCGGTCTGGACCCGGTCTGGACTCACATGATGGTCTGGACCATGTCTGGACCTGGTCTGGACCATGTCTGGACTCACATGATGGTCTGGACCGTGTCTGGACCGTGTCTGGACCGTGTCTGGACCGTGTCTGGACTCACATGATGGTCTGGACCCGGTCTGGACCTGGTCTGGACTCACATGATGGTCTGGACCTGGTCTGGACCCGGTCTGGACCTGGTCTGAACCCGGTCTGGACTCACATGATGGTCTGGACGCGGTCTGGACGCGGTCTGGACGCGGTCTGGACTCACATGATGGTCTGGACCCGGTCTGGACCCGGTCTGGACTCACATGATGGTCTGGACCCGGTCTGGACCCGGTCTGGACCCGGTCTGGACCCGGTCTGGACTCACATGATGGTCTGGACCCGGTCTGGACCCGGTCTGGACTCACATGATGGTCTGGACCCGGTCTGGACCCGGTCTGGACCCGGTCTGGACTCACATGATGGTCTGGACCCGGTCTGGACCCGGTCTGGACCCGGTCTGGACCCGGTCTGGACCCGGTCTGGACCCGGTCTGGACTCACATGATGGTCTGGACCCGGTCTGGACGCGGTCTGGACGCGGTCTGGACTCACATGATGGTCTGGACCCGGTCTGGACCCGGTCTGGACTCACATGATGGTCTGGACCCGGTCTGGACCCGGTCTGGACCCGGTCTGGACCCGGTCTGGACCCGGTCTGGACTCACATGATGGTCTGGACCCGGTCTGGACCTGGTCTGGACCCGGTCTGGACCCGGTCTGGACCCGGTCTGGACTCACATGATGGTCTGGACCCGGTCTGGACCCGGTCTGGACGCGGTCTGGACGCGGTCTGGACTCACATGATGGTCTGGACCCGGTCTGGACCCGGTCTGGACTCACATGATGGTCTGGACCCGGTCTGGACCCGGTCTGGACCCGGTCTGGACTCACATGATGGTCTGGACCCGGTCTGGACCCGGTCTGGACCCGGTCTGGACCCGGTCTGGACTCACATGATG
This sequence comes from Odontamblyopus rebecca, assembly GCA_030686955.1. Lineage (NCBI taxonomy): Eukaryota > Metazoa > Chordata > Actinopteri > Gobiiformes > Gobiidae > Odontamblyopus > Odontamblyopus rebecca. Next base: position 43,349,601 of record CM060657.1, read on the forward strand.
GTCTGGACCCGGTCTGGACCTGGTCTGGACCCGGTCTGGACCCGGTCTGGACTCACATGATGGTCTGGACCTGGTCTGGACCCGGTCTGGACTCACATGATGGTGCTGAAGTCGTCGTCCACCAGGATCATGTCGGCCGCCTCTTTGCAGACGTCGGTGCCGCTCTGGCCCATGGCCACACCGATATCTGCTGCCCTCAGAGCCACAGCATCATTCACCCCGTCACCTGTCATGGCCACAACCAGCCCCACGCTCTGCAGAGACTGGGGTCAGAGGGGGGGTCAGAGGGGTCAGAGGGATCAGAGGGGGGTCAGAGGGGTGTCAGAGGGGGGTCAGAGGGGTCAGAGGGATCAGAGGGGGAGTCAGAGGAGTCAGAGGGGGGTCAGAGGGGTCAGATGGGGTCAGAGGAGTCAGATGGGGTCAGAGGAGTCAGATGGGGTCAGAGGGGTCAGAGGGGGGGTCAGGGGGTGAGAGGGATCAGGGGGGGTCAAAGGGTTGAGAGGGGGGGTCAGAGGGGGGGTCAGAGGGCGTATTGTATTCCGTTACAGTTCCTGTTTCAGTGAGTGGTAATTAGATTACAGTTACTTTGTTTGTACTTTGCTCCTCTCCTCCCGTACACCTCCTCCCGTACACCTCCTCCCATACGCCTCACCTCCTCCTGTAGGCCTCACCTCCTCCTGTACACCTCACCTCCTCCCGTACGCCTCCTCCCGTACACCTCCTCCAGTACACCTCACCTCCTCCCATACGCCTCCTCCCGTACACCTTCTCATGTACGCCTCACCTCCTCCTGTAGGCCTCACCTCCTCCAGTACACCTCCTCCCGTATGCCTCCTCCCATACACCTCCTCCTGTAGGCCTCACCTCCTCCTGTACACCTCACCTCCTCCCGTACGCCTCCTCCCGTACGCCTCCTCCCGTACACCTCACCTCCTCCCATACGCCTCCTCCCGTACACCTTCTCATGTACGCCTCACCTCCTCCTGTAGGCCTCGCCTCCTCCTGTACACCTCACCTCCTCCCGTACGCCTCCTCCCATACACCTCCTCCAGTACGCCTCCTCCCGTATGCCTCACCTCCTCCCGTACGCCTCACCTCCTCCCGTACACCTCCTCCCGTACGCCTCCTCATGTACGCCTCACCTCCTCCTGTACGCCTCACCTCCTCCCGTACACCTCCTCCCATACACCTCCTCCCGTACGCCTCCTCATGTACGCCTCACCTCCTCCAGTACGCCTCCTCCCGTACACCTCACCTCCGCCAGTACACCTCCTCCCGTACGCCTCCTCATGTACGCCTCACCTCCTCCTGTAGGCCTCACCTCCTCCCGTACACCTCACCTCCTCCCGTACGCCTCCTCCCGTACACCTCACCTCCTCCCGTACGCCTCCTCATGTACGCCTCACCTCCTCCTGTAGGCCTCACCTCCTCCCGTACACCTCACCTCCTCCCGTACGCCTCCTCCCGTACACCTCCAAACCAGGACTAAAACCAGGACTAAACCAGGACTAAAACCAGGACTAAAACCAGGACTAAAACCAGGACTAAAACCAGGACTTAAACCAGGACTTAAACCAGGACTAAACCAGGACTAAAACCAGGACTAAAACCAGGACTAAAACCAGGACTAAAACCAGGACTAAAACCAGGACTTAAACCAGGACTTAAACCAGGACTAAACCAGGACTAAAACCAGGACTAAAACCAGGACTAAACCAGGACTAAAACCAGGACTAAAACCAGGACTAAAACCAGGACTAAACCAGGACTAAAACCAGGACTAAAACCAGGACTAAAACCAGGACTAAAACCAGGACTAAACCAGGACTAAAACCAGGACTAAAACCAGGACTAAAACCAGGACTAAACCAGGACTAAACCAGGACTAAAACCAGGACTAAAACCAGGACTAAACCAGGACTAAAACCAGGACTAAAACCAGGACTAAAACCAGGACTAAACCAGGACTAAACCAGGACTAAAACCAGGACTAAAACCAGGACTAAAACCAGGACTAAAACCAGGACTGAACCAGGACTAAACCAGGACTAAACCAGGACTAAACCAGGACTAAAACCAGGACTAAACCAGGACTGAACCAGGACTAAACCAGGACTAAAACCAGGACTAAAACCAGGACTAAAACCAGGACTAAAACCAGGACTAAAACCAGGACTAAACCAGGACTTAAACCAGGACTAAAACCAGGACTAAAACCAGGACTAAAACCAGGACTAAACCAGGACTGAACCAGGACTGAACCAGGACTAAACCAGGACTAAACCAGGACTGAACCAGGACTAAACCAGGACTAAACCAGGACTAAACCAGGACTAAAACCAGGACTAAAACCAGGACTAAAACCAGGACTAAACCAGGACTAAACCAGGACTGAACCAGGACTGAACCAGGACTAAACCAGGACTAAACCAGGACTACAGCCAAACAAGAATTTGCAGGATGTGGTTTTAAAAATCATGAAAATATCAAGTAATCCAAAGAAATCTGATTATGTTACTCACTTAAGTAATTGAATGGATGACATTACAAACTACATGTTGGGGTCTGTAATCTGTAATCTGTAATCTGTAGCCTGTAGCCTGTAGCCTGTAGCCTGTAGCCTGTAGCCTGTAGTCTGTAGTCTGTAATATGTAATATGTAATATGTAATATGTAGTCTGTAGTCTGTAGTCTGTAGTCTGTAATATGTAATATGTAATATGTAATATGTAGTCTGTAGTCTGTAGTCTGTAGGGGATTAAACACATGAGGCGTTACCTTGACGATCTTGAGCTTGTGTCTGGGGCTGGCTCTGTAGAACACAGCAACCTGCAAACACACACACACAGACACACACACACACACAGAGACACACACACACACACACAGAGACACACACACACACACAGAGACACACACACACACAGAGACACACACAGAGACACACACACACACACACACAGAGACACACACACACACACACAGAGACACACACACACACACAGAGACACACACACACACACAGAGACACACACACACACAGAGACACACACACACACAGAGACACACACACACACACAGAGACACACACACACACACACAGAGACACACACACACACACACAGAGACACACACACACACACACAGAGACACACACACACACACACAGAGACACACACACACACACACACACACAGAGACACACACACACACAGAGACACACACACACACACACAGAGACACACACACACACACACAGAGACACACACACACACACAGAGACACACACACACACACACAGAGACACACACACACACACACAGAGACACACACACACACAGAGACACACACACACACACAGAGACACACACACACACACAGAGACACACACACACACACACACACACACACGTGTCAGAGGTGTGTGTTAGACCAGAGCTGAATTTGGATGAAGCCTGTTTGAATTTAGAGTTTATTATTATTATTGTTCAATAAGGTTTATTCAGTTTCACAGTTGCAGGGGATAATTTTCGGAAGGTTCATGGCCCATATCGGCCTATCCAAATGGCCCATATTGGCCTATCCAAATGGCCCATATTGGCCTATCCAAATGGCCCATATCGGCCTATCCAAATGGCCCATATCGGCCTATCCAAATGGCCCATATCGGCCTATCCAAATGGCCCATATCGGCCTATCCAAATGGCCCATATCGGCCTATCCAAATGGCCCGGTATCGGCCTATCCAAATGGCCCATATCGGCCTATCCAAATGGCCCATATCGGCCTATCCAAATGGCCCGTTATCGGCCTATCCAAATGGCCCATATCGGCCTATCCAAATGGCCCATATCGGCCTATCCAAATGGCCCGTTATCGGCCTATCCAAATGGCCCGTTATCGGCCTATCCAAATGGCCCGTTATCGGCCTATCCAAATGGCCCGTTATCGGCCTATCCAAATGGCCCGTTATCGGCCTATCCAAATGGCCCATATCGGCCTATCCAAATGGCCCGTTATCGGCCTATCCAAATGGCCCGTTATCGGCCTATCCAAATGGCCCGTTATTGGCCTATCCAAATGGCCCGTTATCGGCCTATCCAAATGGCCCGTTAACTCAGACTCTAAAGTGTGAGAAGCTCAGAGGAACAAACTCAGGCTCTAAAGTGTGAGGAGCTCAGAGGAACAAACTCAGGCTCTAAAGTGTGAGGAGCTCAGAGGAACAAACTCAGGCTCTAAAGTGTGAGAAGCTCAGAGGAACAAACTCAGGCTCTAAAGTGTGAGGAGCTCAGAGGAACAAACTCAGACTCTAAAGTGTGAGGAGCTCAGAGGAACAAACTCAGGCTCTAAAGTGTGAGGAGCTCAGAGGAACAAACTCAGGCTCTAAAGTGTGAGGAGCTCAGAGGAACAAACTCAGGCTCTAAAGTGTGAGGAGCTCAGAGGAACAAACTCAGGCTCTAAAGTGTGAGAAGCTCAGAGGAACAAACTCAGGCTCTAAAGTGTGAGGAGCTCAGAGGAACAAACTCAGGCTCTAAAGTGTGAGGAGCTCAGAGGAACAAACTCAGGCTCTAAAGTGTGAGGAGCTCAGAGGAACAAACTCAGGCTCTAAAGTGTGAGGAGCTCAGAGGAACAAACTCAGGCTCTAAAGTGTGAGGAGCTCAGAGGAACAAACTCAGACTCTAAAATGTGAGGAGCTCAGAGGAACAAACTCAGGCTCTAAAGTGTGAGGAGCTCAGAGGAACAAACTCACCCGCGGAACGACCTGAGACAAATGCTGCAGCTCCAGAGCATCGACCTCATCTCCAGACAGACACAAACCTCCTTTAGCACAGAGACCGAGACGCCCCGCTGAGGAGGAGGAGAGGAGGAGGAGAGGAAGAGAGGAGGAGGAGGAGAGGAAAAGAGAAGGAGGAGGAGAGGAAGAGAGGAGGAGGAGAGGAAGAGAGGAGGAGGAGGAGAGGAAAAGAGAAGGAGGAGGAGAGGAAGAGAGGAAGAAGAGGAGGAGGAGAGGAGAAGAGGAGGAGGAGGAGAGGAGAAGAGGAGGAGAGGAGGAGGAGAAGAGGAGGAGGAGAAGGAGGAAGAGGAGAAGAGGAGGAGGAGGAGAAGTTTAAACATATGCTGAATCTCAGGACACAGGTGTGTGACACAGGTGTGTGACACAGGTGTGTGACAGGTGTGTGACAGGTGTGTGACAGGTGTGTGTGACAGGTGTGTGTGACAGGTGTGTGACAGGTGTGTGTGACAGGTGTGTGACAGGTGTGTGACAGGTGTGTGACAGGTGTGTGTGACAGGTGTGTGACAGGTGTGTGTGACAGGTGTGTGTGACAGGTGTGTGTGACAGGTGTGTGACAGGTGTGTGACAGGTGTGTGACACAGGTGTGTGACAGGTGTGTGACAGGTGTGTGACAGGTGTGTGACACAGGTGTGTGACAGGTGTGTGACAGGTGTGTGACACAGGTGTGTGACAGGTGTGAGACACAGGTGTGTGACACAGGTGTGTGACACAGGTGTGTGACACAGGTGTGTGACACAGGTGTGTGACACAGGTGTGTGACACAGGTGTGTGACAGGTGTGTGACAGGTGTGTGACACAGGTGTGTGACACAGGTGTGTGACACAGGTGTGTGACACAGGTGTGTGACACAGGTGTGTGACAGGTGTGTGACACAGGTGTGAGACACAGGTGTGTGACACAGGTGTGAGACACAGGTGTGAGACACAGGTGTGTGACACAGGTGTGTGACACAGGTGTGTGACACAGGTGTGTGACACAGGTGTGTGACACAGGTGTGTGACAGGTGTGTGACAGGTGTGTGACACAGGTGTGTGACAGGTGTGAGACACAGGTGTGTGACACAGGTGTGTGACACAGGTGTGTGACACAGGTGTGTGACACAGGTGTGTGACAGGTGTGTGACACAGGTGTGAGACACAGGTGTGTGACACAGGTGTGTGACACAGGTGTGTGACACAGGTGTGTGACAGGTGTGTGACACAGGTGTGTGACACAGGTGTGTGACACAGGTGTGAGACACAGGTGTGAGACACAGGTGTGTGACAGGTGTGTGACAGGTGTGAGACACAGGTGTGTGACAGGTGTGTGACACAGGTGTGTGACACAGGTGTGTGACACAGGTGTGTGACACAGGTGTGTGACAGGTGTGTGACAGGTGTGTGACACAGGTGTGTGACACAGGTGTGTGACAGGTGTGTGACACAGGTGTGAGACACGTGTGAGACACAGGTGTGTGACACAGGTGTGAGACACAGGTGTGAGACACAGGTGTGTGACAGGTGTGTGACACAGGTGTGAGACACGTGTGAGACACAGGTGTGTGACACAGGTGTGAGACACAGGTGTGAGACACAGGTGTGAGACACAGGTGTGTGACACAGGTGTGTGACACAGGTGTGTGACACAGGTGTGACACAGGTGTGAGACACAGGTGTGTGACACAGGTGTGTGACACAGGTGTGTGACACAGGTGTGTGACACAGGTGTGTGACACAGGTGTGTGACAGGTGTTGTCCTGACCTATGGCCATGGCGGTCTCCTGTGAGTCTCCTGTGATCATCTTGACGGCGACGCCGGAGCCGATCAGAGTCGACACGGCGTCTTTGACCCCAGAGCGAGGAGGGTCCAGCATCCCCACCAGCCCCAGGAAGCACAGCGCCGACAGGTCCGCACCCGCCGCAAACGCTAGGACTGACAGGGACCGGTCAGGACCAGGATCAGGACTACAGCAGGACTAAACCAGGACTAACCCAGGACTAAACCAGGTCTAAACCAGGACTACACCAGGACTGAACCAGGACTACAGCAGGACTACAGCAGGACTACAGCAGGACTACAGCAGGACTAAACCAGGACTAAGCCAGGACTAAGCCAGGACTAAGCCAGGACTAAGCCAGGACTAAGCCAGGACTAAGCCAGGACTAAGCCAGGTCTAAACCAGGACTACAGCAGGAATAAGCAAGGACTAAACCAGGACTGAACCAGGACTGAACCAGGTCTAAACCAAGACTAAACCAGGACTGAACCAGGACTGAACCAGGACTGAACCAGGTCTAAACCAAGACTAAACCAGGACTAAACCAGGACTGAACTAGGACTGAACCAGGACTGAACCAGGACTGAACCAGGAGTGAACCAGGTCTGACCTCGGAGCCCGGCGGAGCCCATGTAGCTGATCTGCTGCTGGTACAGCTCCCTCTGCTGGTGGCTCAGGGGGAGGCTGGATCCGTGGCTGTGGTACGAGCTGCAGAAGCGAATCACCTGCTCGAAGGCGCCTTTGACGAAGAACACGGCCGCTTTGTCCTGGACCAGAGGACAGGGGTCAGAGGATGGGGTCAGGGGTCAGAGGTCAGGGGTCAGAGGACAGGGGTCAGAGGTCAGAAATCAGGGGTCAGAGGACAGGGGTCAGAGGACAGGGGTCAGAGGTCAGAGGACCGTAATAATCTCTGGAGAACCGAACATTGCGTCGTGTTGTTTTCAGGGCCTCAGTTTCATTGGTGTGATTTTTGGTGCTGTGAAGCCTCTTCAGGCGGGTTCCTGAGGGGGAACGTCAGAACATGACGAGCCTCAGACCTGCCTCTTCAGGCGGGTTCCTGAGGGGGAACGTCAGAACATGACGAGCCTCAGACCTGCCTCTTCAGGCGGGTTCCTGAGGGGGAACGTCAGAACATGACGAGCCTCAGACCTGCCTTTTCAGGCGGGTTCCTGAGGGGGAACGTCAGAACATGACGAGCCTCAGACCTGCCTCTTCAGGCGGGTTCCTGAGGGGAACGTCAGAACATGACGAGCCTCAGACCTGCCTCTTCAGGCGGGTTCCTGAGGGGGAACGTCAGAACATGACGAGCCTCAGACCTGCCTCTTCAGGCGGGTTCCTGAGGGGGAACGTCAGAACATGACGAGCCTCAGACCTGCCTCTTCAGGCGGGTTCCTGAGGGGGAACGTCAGAACATGACGAGCCTCAGACCTGCCTCTTCAGGCGGGTTCCTGAGGGGGAACGTCAGAACATGACGAGCCTCAGACCTGCCTCTTCAGGCGGGTTCCTGAGGGGAACGTCAGAACATGACGAGCCTCAGACCTGCCTCTTCAGGCGGGTTCCTGAGGGGAACGTCAGAACATGACGAGCCTCAGACCTGCCTCTTCAGGCGGGTTCCTGAGGGGGAACGTCAGAACATGACGAGCCTCAGACCTGCCTCTTCAGGCGGGTTCCTGAGGGGGAACGTCAGAACATGACGAGCCTCAGACCTGCCTCTTCAGGCGGGTTCCTGAGGGGGAACGTCAGAACATGACGAGCCTCAGACCTGCCTCTTCAGGCGGGTTCCTGAGGGGAACGTCAGAACATGACGAGCCTCAGACCTGCCTCTTCAGGCGGGTTCCTGAGGGGGAACGTTAGAACATGACGAGCCTCAGACCTGCCTCTTCAGGCGGGTTCCTGAGGGGAACGTCAGAACATGACGAGCCTCAGACCTGCCTCTTCAGGCGGGTTCCTGAGGGGAACGTCAGAACATGACGAGCCTCAGACCTGCCTCTTCAGGCGGGTTCCTGAGGGGAACGTCAGAACATGACGAGCCTCAGACCTGCCTCTTCAGGCGGGTTCCTGAGGGGGAACGTCAGAACATGACGAGCCTCAGACCTGCCTCTTCAGGCGGGTTCCTGAGGGGGAACGTCAGAACATGACGAGCCTCAGACCTGCCTCTTCAGGCGGGTTCCTGAGGGGGAACGTCAGAACATGACGAGCCTCAGACCTGCCTCTTCAGGCGGGTTCCTGAGGGGGAACGCCAGAACATGACGAGCCTCAGACCTGCCTCTTCAGGCGGGTTCCTGAGGGGAACGTCAGAACATGACGAGCCTCAGACCTGCCTCTTCAGGCGGGTTCCTGAGGGGAACGTCAGAACATGACGAGCCTCAGACCTGCCTCTTCAGGCGGGTTCCTGAGGGGGAACGTCAGAACATGACGAGCCTCAGACCTGCCTCTTCAGGCGGGTTCCTGAGGGGGAACGTCAGAACATGACGAGCCTCAGACCTGCCTCTTCAGGCGGGTTCCTGAGGGGGAACGTCAGAACATGACGAGCCTCAGACCTGCCTCTTCAGGCGGGTTCCTGAGGGGGAACGTCAGAACATGACGAGCCTCAGACCTGCCTCTTCAGGCGGGTTCCTGAGGGGGAACGTCAGAACATGACGAGCCTCAGACCTGCCTCTTCAGGCGGGTTCCTGAGGGGGAACGGGAGAACATGACGAGCCTCAGACCTGCCTCTTCAGGCGGGTTCCTGAGGGGGAACGTCAGAACATGACGAGCCTCAGACCTGCCTCTTCAGGCGGGTTCCTGAGGGGGAACGTCAGAACATGACGAGCCTCAGACCTGCCTCTTCAGGCGGGTTCCTGAGGGGGAACGTCAGAACATGACGAGCCTCAGACCTGCCTCTTCAGGCGGGTTCCTGAGGGGGAACGTCAGAACATGACGAGCCTCAGACCTGCCTCTTCAGGCGGGTTCCTGAGGGGAACGTTAGAACATGACGAGCCTCAGACCTGCCTCTTCAGGCGGGTTCCTGAGGGGAACGTCAGAACATGACGAGCCTCAGACCTGCCTCTTCAGGCGGGTTCCTGAGGGGAACGTTAGAACATGACGAGCCTCAGACCTGCCTCTTCAAGCGGGTTCCTGAGGGGGAACGTCAGAACATGACGAGCCTCAGACCTGCCTCTTCAGGCGGGTTCCTGAGGGGGAACGTCAGAACATGACGAGCCTCAGACCTGCCTCTTCAGGCGGGTTCCTGAGGGGGAACGTCAGAACATGACGAGCCTCAGACCTGCCTCTTCAGGCGGGTTCCTGAGGGGAAGGTCAGAACATGACGAGCCTCAGACCTGCCTCTTCAGGCGGGTTCCTGAGGGGGAACGTCAGAACATGACGAGCCTCAGACCTGCCTCTTCAGGCGGGTTCCTGAGGGGGAACGTCAGAACATGACGAGCCTCAGACCTGCCTCTTCAGGCGGGTTCCTGAGGGGGAACGTCAGAACATGACGAGCCTCAGACCTGCCTCTTCAGGCGGGTTCCTGAGGGGGAACGTCAGAACATGACGAGCCTCAGACCTGCCTCTTCAGGCGGGTTCCTGAGGGGGAACGTTAGAACATGACGAGCCTCAGACCTGCCTCTTCAGGCGGGTTCCTGAGGGGGAACGTTAGAACATCACGAGCCTCAGACCTGCCTCTTCAGGCGGGTTCCTGAGGGGGAACGTCAGAACATGACGAGCCTCAGACCTGCCTCTTCAGGCGGGTTCCTGAGGGGGAACGTTAGAACATGACGAGCCTCAGACCTGCCTCTTCAGGCGGGTTCATCAGGCGGACCTGCAGAACATCACGAGCCTCAGACCTGCCTCTTCAGGCGGGTTCCTGAGGGGGAACGTCAGAACATGACGAGCCTCAGACCTGCCTCTTCAGGCGGGTTCCTGAGGGGGAACGTTAGAACATGACGAGCCTCAGACCTGCCTCTTCAGGCGGGTTCCTGAGGGGGAACGTTAGAACATGACGAGCCTCAGACCTGCCTCTTCAGGCGGGTTCCTGAGGGGGAACGTCAGAACATGACGAGCCTCAGACCTGCTGTGTTCTGTGGACGCAGCGCACGGCCATCCACTTCTGCTCGGAGGAGAACGGAACCTCCTCCACACGAATGTACTCCTGCTGCAGAGACTCCAGCCCCATCTGAGACGAGAACATGGGAGAACAAACAAGAACATGTGAGAACCAGAACATATGAGAACCAGAACATGTGAAAACCAAAACATACAAGAACGAGAACATGTGAGAACCAGAACATACAAGAACGAGAACATGTGAGAACCAGAACATACGAGAACGAGAACATGTGAGAACCAGAACATACGAGAACATGTGAGAACCAGAACATACGAGAACATGTGAGAACCAGAACATGCAGGAACATGCAGGAACATGCAGGAACATGCAGGAACATGCAGGAACATGCAGGAACATGCAGGAACAGTAACATTCTGAATCTTGTTTCCTGTGTGCAGATCGTTTCTGTGTCTCGAACGTTCAGAGTTTAACCTGTGGCCTCATCCTGAGTGCAGCAGTGACACAAACCCACAGGTCACAGCTTATTAAAGAAAACCTCAGACCCACAGGTTTGTGTGATGCATCATTTTAAAGCTTAGACCTTCTAGTTTCTGTAGATCTGCATATGAAGACTGTGAGTGCAGCTCACTTACAGCACAGACATTCAAACATGTCTAACAACTGAATTTTTTGCCTCAAAAAAAAAAAAAAAAACATAATATAAAGGCTGTGACTTGGTCAAACTTCATCCTGGGCATGTGTGGCTCACTACACTCACTGCTGAAGCTGTGGCAACAACTGTGTAAAATGTCAGACTCTGGAACTCAGGGTTTGGTGCTGTGACCCTTTGTGTAAAAAAGTGACAATTCACACAAGTGTCCAAATATGGACCAGATGTTCAAACTGTGAGAAGATGTAATGTGTAATAAATAAATCTTCTTCTGAGCTTTAGGCAGGTTTTCTTCAGATAAAAAAACAAAAAACAAGCCAAAAATGTGTCTCCAGAGCCTCTGGAGCCTCCTCCAGTGTCTGTGGTCAGAGGAGGTCAGAGCCTCTGGAGCCTCCTCCAGTGTCTGTGGTCAGAGGAGGTCAGAGCCTCTGGAGCCTCCTCCGGTGTCTGTGGTCAGAGGAGGTCAGAGCCTCTGGAGCCTCCTCCAGTGTCTGTGGTCAGAGGAGGTCAGAGCCTCCGGAGCCTCCGGAGCCTCCTCCAGTGTCTGTGGTCAGAGGAGGTCAGAGCCTCTGGAGCCTCCTCCGGTGTCTGTGGTCAGAGGAGGTCAGAGCCTCTGCAAACAGCTTTACTGAGCTGCTCTGCCACTATCTCACCTCTGCCCCACGTGGGGCCACCGCCCTAAAGGCTCCCAATTGGCTGTTCAGATCTGTCAATCATTTCCTGAAAGAACCAATGACTGAGGAGCTTTTGCCGTGCAGCGCTCGCTCGGACATGTGTAATACTCCGCTAACTGGACGCCTCCTTCTGTTCACCGGGCTGTGCCCACTGCACCAGAGCCCGGATCATCTCAGGGATGGTCTCATTTTGAAGAGGAGAGTGTGAGGAAAACAAGCGCTAACAGGAGTGGACGCTAAGCTAAGTGAAAGAATGAAAATGTACAGACATGTTTTCATGCGTCGTTCATCCATTCAGACAAACTTTCTGGATTATTTCCCCACATGGAATTATTTGATGAAAAAACACCTGGACATTGTTTTTCTGTGACTGTTCTGGACTAACTGAGCTCAGCTGTTCCTGGACTGAAACAGTTTTGGACATAAGCGGCTCAAAGGTCAGAAATGCACATTGTTGGTTTGATTATTTTGGGGAGTTCTAAGTTCTTGCTCTTTGGTCTGCAGCATAAATGAATGATCTGGTTGTTTTACTGAGGAATGAAGCTTTAAACGATGTACAGCAGCTCAATAGTGGAAAAATAATTAAGGTGAATATCTGACTTGACTTTTTAATGTTGTGTAATCGCCCGCGGGCGGGTGGTAGGAGTTTAAAAAGCTGAACTTTTGACGCTGGAGGCTCCACGTCACCAAACATCGACCCAGTGACGCAGCGACGTTAGAACCCGGAAGAAGAAGGAACCAGAACATTAAACCTGCACCATCCTCAGCCGAGGAGAAACAGAAACACACACACAGCCGGGTCTGCCATACATGCACTCCCGCCCCCTTCTTAGCCCCACCCCTGCCTTAGCCCCGCCCCTCCCGTAGCCCCACCCCCTTAGCCCCACCCCTCACCTTCATGGCGAGTGCGATCAGAGCGCCCTCTGTGGGTCGTCCGAGCAGCGTCTGGTTCCTGATCACAGAGTCGTTACAGACGCAGCCGACCTGCAGCACAGCAACAGGGTTAAAGCTCCACTGCGGGACATTTCTGTGTGTTTAAAGCTCCACTGCGGGACATTTCTGTGTTTAAAGCTCCACTGCGGGACATTTCTGTGTGTTTAAAGCTCCACTGCGGGACATTTCTGTGTGTTTAAAGCTCCACTGCGGGACATTTCTGTGTTTAAAGCTCCACTGCGGGACATTTCTGTGTGTTTAAAGCTCCACTGCGGGACATTTCTGTGTGTTTAAAGCTCCACTGCGGGACATTTCTGTGTGTTTAAAGCTCCACTGCGGGACATTTCTGTGTTTAAAGCTCCACTGCGGGACATTTCTGTGTGTTTAAAGCTCCACTGCGGGACATTTCTGTGTGTTTAAAGCTCCACTGCGGGACATTTCTGTGTGTTTAAAGCTCCACTGCGGGACATTTCTGTGTGTTTAAAGCTCCACTGCGGGACATTTCTGTGTTTAAAGCTCCACTGTGAGACATTTCTGTGTTTAAAGCTCCACTGCGAGACATTTCTGTGTGTTTAAAGCTCCACTGCGGGACATTTCTGTGTGTTTAAAGCTCCACTGCGGGACATTTCTGTGTGTTTAAAGCTCCACTGCGGGACATTTCTGTGTGTTTAAAGCTCCACTGTGGGACATTTCTGTGTGTTTAAAGCTCCACTGTGGGACATTTCTGTGTTTAAAGCTCCACTGTGGGACATTTCTGTGTGTTTAAAGCTCCACTGCGGGACATTTCTGTGTGTTTAAAGCTCCACTGCGGGACATTTCTGTGTGTTTAAAGCTCCACTGTGGGACATTTCTGTGTGTTTAAAGCTCCACTGTGGGACATTTCTGTGTGTTTAAAGCTCCACTGTGGGACATTTCTGTGTTTAAAGCTCCACTGTGGGACATTTCTGTGTTTAAAGCTCCACTGCGGGACATTTCTGTGTGTTTAAAGCTCCACTGCGGGACACTGGTGCCGTTACCTCGACGATCTTGCTGATGGAGGCGCAGGAGAAGCCGTGGATCACCTCCCCGTTCAGCACCACCTCCCCCGCTCCATTATAGCCCACACCAGAGACCTGCAAGAACCAGACCAGGACTAGAACCAGACCAGGACTAAAACCAGACCAGGACTATACACCCGAGACCTGCAAGAAGCAGACCAGGACTACAGGACTAGAACCAGACCAGGACTAGAACCAGACCAGGACTAGAACCAGACCAGGACCAGGACTATACACCAGAGACCTGAAAGAACCAGACCAGGACTATAACAGGACTATAACAGGACTAACCCAGGTCTAACCCAGGACTAACCCAGGACTAACCCAGGACTAACCCAGGTCTAACCCAGGACTAACCCAGGACTAACCCAGGACTAACCCAGGTCTAACCCAGGACTAACCCAGGTCTAACCCAGGTCTAACCCAGGTCTAACCCAGGTCTAACCCAGGTCTAACCCAGGTCTAACCCAGGACTAACCCAGGTCTAACCCAGGTCTAACCCAGGTCTAACCCAGGACTAACCCAGGTGTAACCCAGGACTAACCCAGGTCTAACCCAGGACTAACCCAGGACTAACCCAGGACTAACCCAGGACTAACCCAGGTCTAACCCAGGTCTAACCCAGGTCTAACCCAGGACTAACCCAGGACTAACCCAGGTCTAACCCAGGACTAACCCAGGACTAACCCAGGACTAACCCAGGACTAACCCAGGACTAACCCAGGTCTAACCCAGGTCTAACCCAGGACTAACCCAGGACTAACCCAGGACTAACCCAGGTCTAACCCAGGTCTAACCCAGGACTAACCCAGGTCTAACCCAGGTCTAACCCAGGTCTAACCCAGGACTAACCCAGGACTAACCCAGGACTAACCCAGGTCTAACCCAGGACTAACCCAGGTCTAACCCAGGACTAACCCAGGACTAACCCAGGACTAACCCAGGTCTAACCCAGGACTAACCCAGGACTAACCCAGGACTAACCCAGGATCAGGACTGACCTCTGCGTGGAGTCCGTCTGAGGTGAAGATTTGTGTCACCGTCATTTCGTTTTTGGTCAAAGTTCCGGTTTTATCAGAACAGATCACGTTACAGCAGCCTGAAAAACACAAGAGTCAGATGCCCTCTCGTGCCCCTGATGCCCTCCCTGATGCCCCTGATGCCCTCCCGTGCCCCTGATGCCCTCCCTGATGCCCCTGATGCCCTCCCGTGCCCCTGATGCCCTCCCTGATGCCCCTGATGCCCTCCCGTGCCCCTGATTCCATACCTGATGCCCCTGATGCCCTCCCGTGCCCCTGATGCCCCTGATGCCCTCCCTGATGCCCTCCCTGATGCCCTCCCTGATGCCCTCTCGTGCCCCTGATGCCCTCCCTGATGCCCCTGATGCCCTCCCGTGCCCCTGATGCCCTCCCTGATGCCCCTGATGCCCTCCCGTGCCCCTGATGCCCTCCCTGATGCCCTCCCATGCCCCTGATGCCCTCCCTGATGCCCTCCCTGATGCCCTCCCTGATGCCCTCCCGTGCCCCTGATGCCCTCCCTGATGCCCCTGATGCCTTCCCTGATGCCCTCCCGTGCCCCTGATGCCCTCCCTGATGCCCCTGATGCCCTCCCGTGCCCCTGATTCCGTACCTGATGCCCCTGATGCCCTCCCGTGCCCCTGATGCCCTCCCTGATGCCCTCCCATGCCCCTGATGCCCTCCCTGATGCCCTCCCTGATGCCCTCCCTGATGCCCTCCCGTGCCCCTGATGCCCTCCCTGATGCCCCTGATGCCCTCCCTGATGCCCTCCCTGATGCCCTCCCTGATGCCCTCCCTGATGCCCTCCCGTGCCCCTGATGCCCTCCCTGATGCCCCTGATGCCCTCCCGTGCCCCTCTCACTCAGCGTCTCCACGATGGGCAGCTTCTTGACGATCGCTCTCTTTTTCACCATCCTCATGACGCCCAGAGCCAGAGTCACCGTGACGACGATGGGCAAACCCTCAGGGATCGCCGCCACCGCCAAACTGCACCGAGACCGAGACCGGGACCAAGACCAGACACGGGTTAGACCAGAGAGAGAGTACCAGCAGGACTAAACCAGGACTAAACCAGGACTACACCAGGACTACACCAGGACTAAACCAAGACTAAACCAGGACTACACCAGGACTAAACCAGGACTACACCAGGACTACACCAGGACTACACCAGGACTACACCAGGACTAAACCAGGACTACACCAGGACTAAACCAGGACTAAACCAGGACTAAACCAGGACTACACCAGGACTACACCAGGACTAAACCAGGACTAAACCAGGACTACACCAGGACTACACCAGGACTACACTAGGACTACACCAGGACTACACCAGGACTACACCAGGTCTAAACCAAGACTACACTAGGACTACACTAGGACTACACCAGGACTACACCAGGTCTAAACCAGGTCTAAACCAGGACTACACCAGGACTACACCAGGTCTAAACCAGGACTACAACAGGACTACAACAGGACTACAACAGGACTACACCAGGACTACACCAGGACTAAACCAGGACTACACCAGGACTAAACCAGGACTACACCAGGACTACACC
>CM060657.1:43371075-43403575 GCA_030686955.1 Odontamblyopus rebecca
TAGTGTGTATATTGTGTGTATAGTGTGTATAGTGTGTGTGTATAGTGTGTGTGTATAGTGTGTGTATAGTGTGTATAGTGTGTATAGTGTGTGTAGTGTGTATAGTGTGTGTAGTGTGTATAGTGTGTGTGTATAGTGTGTATAGTGTGTATAGTGTGTATAGTGTGTGTATAGTGTGTGTATAGTGTGTATATTGTGTGTATAGTGTGTATATTGTGTGTGTATAGTGTGTGTGTATAGTGTGTGTGTATAGTGTGTGTGTACCTTGGCCTTGCCGCAGCGCACCAGTGTCCCCATGTAGGCGATGTTCTGTCTGGACGCCAGGTCGTTGGAGGGTGAAGGGGCCGTGGTTTTAGGGCACGGAGTCGTTTCCCCCGTCAGACTGGACTCATCCACAGACAGGTCCAACGCCTGGGGTCAGAGGGGGTCAGAGGGGGTCAGATGAGGGGTCTGGGGGGTCAGAGCGGGTCAGGGGGGTCAGAGGAGGGGTCAGATGAGGGGTCAGATGAGGGGTCAGATGAGGGGTCAGATGAGGGGTCAGATGAGGGGTCAGAGGGAGTCAGAGGGATCAGAGGGGGGTCAGGGAGTCAGAGGAGGGGTCAGGGGGTCAGAGGAGGAAGAGGGGTCAGAGGGAGTCAGAGGAGGGGTGAGGGGGTCAGAGGAGGGGTCAGAGGGAGTCAGAGGAGGGATCAGGGGGTCATAGATGGGGTCAGAGGGAGTCAGAGGGGGGGTCAGGGGGTCAGAGGGAGTCAGAGGAGGGATCAGGGGGTCATAGATGGGGTCAGAGGGAGTCAGAGGAGGGGTCAGAGGGGTCAGAGGGGTCAGAGGGGTCAGTTCTCACCTCGAACAGTCGCAGGTCGGCCGGGACTCTCTCTCCGACCGACAAATACACGGTGTCTCCAGGAACCAGATCCCGAGCCAAACGCTGCTCCAGAGCACCCCCTCTGACACTGAGAGGAACTGCACGTTACACACACTATACACACACACTATACACACACACTATACACACACACACTATACACACACACACTATACACAGACGCACACACACACTATACACACACACACTATACACACACACTATACACACACACTATACACACACACACTATACACACACACACTATACACACACACACTATACACACACACACTATACACAGACGCACACACACACACACTATACACACGCACTATACACACGCACACACACACTATACACACACACTATACACACACACTATACACACACACTATACACACACACTATACACACACACTATACACACACACACACACTATACACACACACTATACACACACACACACTACACACACACTATACACACACACTATACACACACACACTATACACACACACACTATACACACACTATACACACACACTATACACACACACTATACACACACACTATACACGCTATACACACACACACACACACACACACACACACACTATACACACACACACACACACACACACACACACACTATACACACACACACACACACACACACACACACACTATACACACACTATACACACACACACTATACACACTGACCCCTGACCCCTCTCACCAGTGACACTCTGGAGGCACCAGTTTCCCGAGCTCCTCCAGCGATTTCTCTGAGCGATACTCCTGAAAGAGCACGACAAAAAGAGTAAAAGTAACAGCAGCTGCAGAGGGAAAAAGTACAGGAGTACTCGGGAGTACTCGGGAGTACTCGGGAGTACACGGGAGTACACGGGAGTACACGGGAGTACTCGGGAGTACTCGGGAGTACACGGGAGTACACGGGAGTACACGGGAGTACAGAAGTACTGGAGTACAGAAGTACTCAGGAGTACAGTCCTGACCTGGACGAAGGCGACCGTCACCACGATGAGAATCGCCTGCAGACACACACACATTTCTTCACGTTTCCTCCTGAATAAAAAAACGCTCCAAACTGTTGTGATCAAACAGGAAGTGTTACCACGGTGATGCTGAAGGCGTCGTCGATCTGATGCATCAGAATCGAGATCACTGCAGAGGCGAGCAGCAGCAGGATCAGAGGGTCTTTGAACTGTGGAGAGAAGATCGGGTTTAGACCGGGTTTAGACCGGGCTTAGACCGGGCTTAGACCGGGTTTAGACCGGGCTTAGACCGGGCTTAGACCGGGCTTAGACCGGGCTTAGTCCGGGCTTAGTCCGGGCTTAGTCCGGGCTTAGTCCGGGCTTAGACCGGCCTTAGACCGGCCTTAGACCGGCCTTAGACCGGGTTTAGACCGGGCTTAGACCGGGCTTAGACCGGGCTTAGACCGGGCTTAGACCGGGCTTAGACCGGGCTTAGACCGGGCTTAGACCAGGCTTAGACCGGGTTTAGACCAGGTTTAGACCAGGTTTAGACCGGGTTTAGACCGGCCTTAGACCGGGTTTAGACCAGGCTTAGACCGGGCTTAGACCGGCCTTAGACCGGGTTTAGACCGGGTTTAGACCGGGCTTAGACAAAATTTAGACCGGGCTTAGACCGGGCTTAGACCGGGCTTAGACCGGGCTTAGTCCGGGCTTAGTCCGGGCTTAGTCCGGGCTTAGTCCGGGCTTAGTCCGGGCTTAGACCGGCCTTAGACCGGCCTTAGACCGGCCTTAGACCGGGTTTAGACCAGGTTTAGACCAGGTTTAGACCGGCCTTAGACCGGGTTTAGACCGGGTTTAGACCGGGCTTAGACTAAATTTAGACCGGGCTTAGACCGGGCTTAGACCGGGTTTAGACCGGGCTTAGACTAAATTTAGACCGGGCTTAGACCGGGCTTAGACCGGCCTTAGACCGGGTTTAGACCGGGTTTAGACCGGGCTTAGACTAAATTTAGACCGGGCTTAGACCAGGCTTAGACCAGGTTTAGACCAGGCTTAGACCAGGTTTAGACCGGCCTTAGACCGCGTTTAGACCAGGTTTAGACCAGGTTTAGACCGGCCTTAGACCGGGTTTAGACCGGGCTTAGACTAAATTTAGACCGAGCTTAGACCGGGCTTAGACCGGGCTTAGACCGGGCTTAGACCGGGCTTAGACCGGGCTTAGACCGGGTTTAGACCGGGTTTAGACCGGGTTTAGACCGGGCTTAGACTAAATTTAGACCGGGCTTAGACCGGGCTTAGACCGGGTTTAGACCGGGCTTAGACCGGGCTTAGACCGGGCTTAGACCGGGCTTAGACCGGGCTTAGACCGGGCTTAGACCGGGCTTAGACCGGGCTTAGACCGGGCTTAGACCAGGCTTAGACCGGGTTTAGACCAGGTTTAGACCGGCCTTAGACCAGGTTTAGACCAGGTTTAGACCAGGTTTAGACCGGCCTTAGACCGTGATTAGACCGGGCTTAGACCGGGCTTAGACCGGGCTTAGACCGGGCTTAGACCGGGCTTAGACCGGGTTTAGACCGGGTTTAGACCGGGTTTAGACCGGGCTTAGACTAAATTTAGACCAGGTTTAGACTAAATTTAGACCGGGCTTAGACCGGGCTTAGACCGGGCTTAGACCGGGCTTAGACCAGGCTTAGACCGGGTTTAGACCAGGTTTAGACCAGGTTTAGACCGGGTTTAGACCGGCCTTAGACCGGGTTTAGACCAGGCTTAGACTAAATTTAGACCGGGCTTAGACTAAATTTAGACCGGGCTTAGACCGGGCTTAGACCGGGCTTAGACCGGGCTTAGACCGGGCTTAGACCGGGCTTAGACCGGGCTTAGACCGGGTTTAGACCGGGCTTAGACCGGGCTTAGACCGGGCTTAGACCGGGCTTAGACCGGGCTTAGACCGGGCTTAGACCGGGTTTAGACCGGGTTTAGACCGGGCTTAGACCGGGTTTAGACCGGGTTTAGACCAGGCTTAGACTGGGCTTAGACCGGGTTTAGACCGGGCTTAGACCGGGTTTAGTCCTGGTACCTGGGAAATGTACTTCTTCCATAGTGGCTCCTCTTCACTGATGTCAAACTCGTTCCAGCCGTGATAGCGCCTCCTACGGGCCACCTCCTCATGGGTCAAACCACGCTGCAGGTCAGCCTGAAACACACCTGAGAGTGAGGAGGAGCAGGAGGAGCAGGACGAGGAGCAGGACGAGGAGCAGGAGGAAAAGCATGAGGAGCAGGAGGAGCAGGACGAGGAGCAGGAGGAGCAGGACGAGGAGCAGGAGGAGCAGGACGAGGAGCAGGAGGAGCAGGACGAGGAGCAGGACGAGGAGCAGGACGAGGAGCATGAGGAGCAGGACGAGGAGCATGAGGAGCAGGAGGAGCAGGACGAGGAGCAGGACGAGGAGCAGGACGAGGAGCAGGACGAGGAGCAGGAGGAAAAGCATGAGGAGCAGGAGGAGCAGGACGAGGAGCAGGAGGAGCAGGACGAGGAGCAGGAGGAGCAGGACGAGGAGCAGGAGGAGCAGGACGAGGAGCAGGACGAGGAGCAGGACGAGGAGCATGAGGAGCAGGACGAGGAGCATGAGGAGCAGGAGGAGCAGGACGAGGAGCAGGAGGAGCAGGACGAGGAGCAGGAGGAGCAGGATGAGGAGCAGGAGGAGCAGGATGAGGAGCATGAGGAGCAGGACGAGGAGCATGAGGAGCATGAGGAGCAGGATGAGGAGCAGGATGAGGAGCATGAGGAGCATGAGGAGCATGAGGAGCATGAGGAGCATGAGGAGCATGAGGAGCATGAGGAGCAGGAGGAGCAGGGCGAGGAGCAGGACGAGGAGCAGGACGAGGAGGAGGAGCAGGACGAGCAGGAGAAGCAGGAGGCGGAGCAGGAGGAGCAGGAGGCGGAGCAGGAGGAGCAGGAGGAGGAGCAGGAGGAGGAGCAGGAAGAGCAGGAGGAGGAGCAGGAAGAGCAGGAAGAGCAGGAGGAGGAGCAGGAAGAGCAGGAAGAGCAGGAGGAGAAGGAGGAGGAGCAGGAAGAGCAGGAGCAGGAGCAGGAGCAGGAGGAGGAGCAGGAGGAGCAGTAGTATTTGCAGTAGTATTTGCAGTGTTTGCTGTAGTATTTGCAGTGTTTGCAGTAGTATTTGCAGTAGTATTTGCAGTGTTTGCTGTAGTATTTGCAGTGTTTGCAGTAGTATTTACAGTATTTGCAGTAGTATTTGCAGTATTTGCAGTAGTATTTGCAGTGTTTGCTGTAGTATTTGCAGTAGTATTTGCAGTAGTATTTGCAGTAGTATTTGCAGTAGTATTTACAGTAGTATTTACAGTAGTATTTGCAGTGCTTGCAGTAGTATTTGCAGTAGTATTTGCAGTATTATCTGCAGTAGTATTTGCAGTATTATCTGCAGTAGTATTTGCAGTATTATCTGCAGTAGTATTTGCAGTATTATTTGCAGTATTATTTGCAGTATTTGCAGCAGTATTTGCAGTAGTATTTGCAGTGTTTGCAGTAGTATTTGCAGTAGTATTTGCAGTCGTATTTGCAGTAGTATGTTGCAGTGTTGCGGTGTATTTGCAATGTGTTGCAGTGGTGTTGCGGTATTTGCAGTGTATTTGCGGTGTTGCGGTATTTGCAAGTGGTATTTGCAGCAGTGTTGCAGTGTTGCAGCAGTATTTGCAGTATTTGCAGTGTTGGTATTTGCAGTGGTATTTGCAGTGGTATTTGCGGTATTTGCAGCGGTATTTGCAGTGGTATTTGCAGTGTTGCGGTATTTGCAGTGTTGCAGCATTTGCAGTAGTATTTGCAGCAGTATTTGCAGTAGTATTTGCAGTCGTATTTGCAGTATTTGCAGTAGTATTTGCAGCAGTATTTGCAGCAGTATTTGCAGCAGTATTTGCAGCAGTATTTGCAGCAGTATTTGCAGTAGTATTTGCAGTAGTATTTGCAGTATTTGCAGTAGTATTTGCAGCAGTATTTGCAGCAGTATTTGCAGCAGTATTTGCAGCAGTATTTGCAGCAGTATTTGCAGTAGTATTTGCAGTGTTTGCAGTGTTTGCAGTGTTTGCAGTGTTTGCAGTAGTATTTGCAGTAGTATTTGCAGTAGTATTTGCAGTAGTATTTGCAGTATTTGCAGTAGTATTTGCAGTAGTATTTGCAGTAGTATTTGCAGTAGTATTTGCAGCAGTATTTGCAGCGGTGTTGCGGTGGTGTTGCAGCGTTGCGGTGGTGTTGCAGCAGTGTTGCAGTGGTGTTGCAGTGTTGCAGTAATGTTGTTGCAGCGGTGTTGCAGCAGTGTTGCGGTGTTGCAGCAGTGTTGCAGCGGTGTTGCGGTGTTGCGGTGTTGCGGTGTTGCGGTGGTATTTGCAGCGGTGTTGCAGCGGTGTTGCAGCAGTGTTGCAGCAGTGTTGCAGCAGTATTTGCAGTGTGTTGCGGTGTTTGCGGTGTTTGCGGTGTTTGCGGTGTTTGCAGTGGTTGCGGTGGTGTTGCGGTGTTGCAGTGGTATTTGCAGTGGTATTTGCAGTGTTGCGGTAGTATTTGCAGTGTTGCAGTGGTGTTGCAGTAGTATTTGCAGTATTTGCAGTAGTATTTGCAGTAGTATTTGCAGTATTTGCAGTATTTGCAGTAGTATTTGCAGCAGTATTTGCAGTAGTATTTGCAGCATTTGCAGTAGTATTTGCAGCAGTATTTGCAGTAGTATTTGCAGTAGTATTTGCAGCAGTATTTGCAGTAGTATTTGCAGAAGTATTTGCAGTAGTATTTGCAGTAGTATTTGCAGTGTTTGCAGTAGTATTTGCAGTAGTATTTGTAGTATTTGCAGTGTTTGCAGTAGTATTTGCAGTAGTATTTGCAGTAGTATTTGCAGTAGTATTTGCAGCAGTATTTGCAGTGTTTGCAGTGTTTGCAGTAGTATTTGCAGTAGTATTTACAGTAGTATTTGCAGTATTTGCAGTAGTATTTGCAGTAGTATTTGCAGTAGTATTTGCAGTAGTATTTGCAGTAGTATTTGCAGTAGTATTTGCAGCAGTATTTGCAGCAGTATTTGCAGCAGTATTTGCAGCAGTATTTGCAGTAGTATTTGCAGTAGTATTTGCAGTAGTATTTGCAGTGTTTGCAGTAGTATTTGCAGTAGTATTTGCAGTAGTATTTGCAGTGTTTGCAGTAGTATTTGCAGTAGTATTTGCAGTAGTATTTGCAGTAGTATTTGCAGTAGTATTTGCAGCAGTATTTGCAGTAGTATTTGCAGCAGTATTTGCAGTAGTATTTGTAGTATTTGCAGTAGTATTTGCAGCAGTAGTTGCAGCAGTATTTGCAGCAGTATTTGCAGCAGTATTTGCAGCAGTATTTGAGGTATTTGCAGTAGTATTTGCAGTAGTATTTGCAGTAGTATTTGCAGTATTTGCAGTAGTATTTGCAGCAGTATTTGCAGTATTTGCAGTAGTATTTG
The DNA here is from genome assembly GCA_030686955.1 of Odontamblyopus rebecca. Taxonomy (NCBI): domain Eukaryota; kingdom Metazoa; phylum Chordata; class Actinopteri; order Gobiiformes; family Gobiidae; genus Odontamblyopus; species Odontamblyopus rebecca. The sequence continues at coordinate 43,378,418 of CM060657.1, forward strand.
CAGTAGTATTTGCAGTAGTATTTGCAGTAGTATTTGCAGTAGTATTTGCAGTAGTATTTGCAGCAGTATTTGCAGTAGTATTTGCAGCAGTATTTGCAGTAGTATTTGCAGTAGTATTTGCAGTAGTATTTGCAGTAGTATTTGCAGTAGTATTTGCAGTAGTACCTGTAACAGGCAGGTGACCTCGTTCACTGGGAGCTCACTGGCTTTTTTGGAGCTCAGCACTGGCACCATGATGTCATCCTCACTGCAGCGTCTGTGGGAAGACTGAGAGGGGGCGGGTTTAGGCTGATGACATCACCACTGAGTCTGACGACATCACCACTGAGTCTGACGACATCGCCACAGCCTGACGACATCGCCACAGCCTGACGACATCGCCACTGAGTCTGACGGCATCGCCACAGCCTGACGACATCGCCACAGCCTGACGACATCGCCACAGCCTGACGACATCGCCACTGAGTCACGACATCACCACTGAGTCTGACGACATCGCCACAGCCTGACGACATCACCACTGAGTCTGACGACATCACCACTGAGTCTGACGACATCACCACTGAGTCTGACGACATCGCCACAGCCTGACGACATCGCCACAGCCTGACGACATCGCCACAGCCTGACGACATCGCCACAGCCTGACGACATCGCCACAGCCTGACGACATCGCCACAGCCTGACGACATCACCACTGAGTCTGACGACATCGCCACAGCCTGATGACATCGCCACTGAGTCTGACGACATCGCCACAGCCTGACGACATCGCCACAGCCTGACGACATCACCACTGAGTCTGATGACATCACCACAGCCTGACAACATCACCACAGCCTGACAACATCACCACTGAGTCTGACGACATCGCCACAGCCTGACGACATCGCCACAGCCTGACGACATCGCCACAGCCTGACGACATCGCCACAGCCTGACGACATCGCCACAGCCTGACGACATCACCACTGAGTCTGATGACATCACCACAGCCTGACGACATCACCACAGCCTGACGACATCACCACAGCCTGACGACATCACCACTGAGTCTGATGACATCACCACAGCCTGATGACATCACCACAGCCTGACGACATCACCACTGAGTCTGATGACATCACCACAGCCTGATGACATCACCACAGCCTGATGACATCACCACAGCCTGACGACATCACCACAGCCTGACAACATCACCACTGAGTCTGATGACATCACCACAGCCTGACGACATCGCCACAGCCTGACGACATCGCCACAGCCTGACGACATCGCCACAGCCTGACGACATCACCACTGAGTCTGATGACATCACCACAGCCTGACGACATCACCACTGAGTCTGATGACATCACCACAGCCTGATGACATCACCACAGCCTGATGACATCACCACAGCCTGATGACATCACCACAGCCTGATGACATCACCACAGCCTGACGACATCACCACTGAGTCTGATGACATCACCACAGCCTGACGACATCACCACTGAGTCTGATGACATCGCCACAGCCTGACGACATCGCCACAGCCTGACGACATCACCACTGAGTCTGATGACATCACCACAGCCTGACGACATCACCACTGAGTCTGATAACATCATCACAGCCTGACGACGTCACCACAGTCTGACGACATCACCACAGTCTGATTACATCACCACAGCCTGATGACATCACCACAGCCTGATGACATCACCACAGCCTGATGACATCACCACAGTCTGATGACATCACCACAGTCTGATGACATCACCACAGCCTGATGACATCACCACAGCCTGATGACATCACCACAGCCTGATGACATCACCACTCATATTCCACATTTTGAGAACAGAAAGAACTCTGTTCACGGTGGTTCTGTCTGGGGTTCAGGACAGTTCACAAAAAAGTCAGGCTGAAGCCCTGAGAACGTGATCACAAGGTGGAACAGAGCGTTTGGACTAATGAAGAGTTCCTCAAACGTGTGAATGAAACAAACAGAACTCCAGCAGAACATTAGAACATGAGTTAAAGCTCACAGGGGTTCTGTGTGACACAGGAGCTTTACACACACTCACAGGTATTTCTCAGCTCTGTGTTTATGTTTGACAGCACTGAGGCATGCTGGGAAACGGGGGCAAACACTGGCCCCGCCCCCTGACCACAGGTGGCACAGTGGTCAGAGCCTGCGCAGGACGTGGGCAGGTCTCCGGTCTGACTCCCAGGACCACGCTCAAGTATTCAGACCGGAAAATGATGTTTAAAGAGTCACATCCCAGAATCTCCCACTTCACAATGGGAGGGCATCTGACACACAGACTCACATACACATATACACGGGAACAGAAAAGAGCTCGGCCGTTTAACGTGGGAAAAATATCAGCTCAAAAGAACAAAACATAAATGGACAATATTAAAGCTTTGGTCAAACCCTCAAAACCTCAGACCCTCAGACTCTCTCCCTGAAGCTTCTGACCCTTTCTGCTGCGTCCCTGAAGCTTCTGACCCTTTCTGCTGCGTCCCTGAAGCTTCTGACCCTTTCTGCTGCGTCCCTGAAGCTTCTGACCCTTTCTGCTGCGTCCCTGAAGCTTCTGACCCTTTCTGCTGCATCCCTGAAGCTTCTGACCCTTTCTGCTGCGTCCCTGAAGCTTCTGACCCTTTCTGCTGCATCCCTGAAGCTTCTGACCCTTTCTGCTGCATCCCTGAAGCTTCTGACCCTTTCTGCCCTGAAGCGCTGAATCCGGCTGTGACATCATTAGGTTCTTAGAGCTTCTGCGTCGTCTTTTCTTTGATGCTTCATTCAAATGTTTCTGGATTATCATTAACTCTTTATCCTGTAATTATGAAACTATTAAACTTAAGACATTAATGGTCCGATCTCCACCCAGTGCCACGGGTGCGACAGGTGCAGACGGGTGCGACAGGTGCGACAGGTGCAGCAGCATTCACGCACCGTGACAGAGGCCAACTTCCTCAACACTAACAGATGAGCAGATCAGGTCAACACACGTCCACGATTAGCACACAAACCACACTCACCTCCGGCTCCACGAGCGGCTCCACACTCTCAGAGTCAGACATGATCCGGGTCAGAACCGGGCCAGGACCAGGACTAAAGCAGGACTAAAACAGGACTAAAGCAGGACTAAAATAGGACTAAAACAGGACTAAAACAGGACTAAAACAGGACTAAAACAGGACTAAAACAGAACGAAAGCAAGACTAAAATAGGACTAAAATAGGACTAAAATAGGACTAAAACAGGACTAAAGCAGGACTAAAACAGGACTAAAGCAGGACTAAAATAGGACTAAAACAGGACTAAAACAGGACTAAAACAGGACTAAAACAGGACTAAATCAGGCCTGAACCAGAACTGCCCAAAGACTAAAACACATCCTGAAACAGCCAAAACCAGCACTGAACCTGCACTGAACCTGGACTAACCCAGGACTAAACCTGGACTAGAGCCGGTCTGAGTGAGGACTAACCCAGGACTAACCCAGGACTAACCCAGGACTAACCCAGGACTAACCCAGGACTAACCCAGGACTAAATCCAGTCTCAGTGTCCGTGTCCATCTGGAGGTGTGGCCTGGCTCAGGGGGGAGGAGTCAGTCACGTTTCTTCAGAACAAACATTGAACTCTTCACAGAATCCACCTGATCCTCACACACCCACAGGCCTGGACCCGAGCCAGAGACCGGGCCTGGACCAGGACCAGAGCCCAGGAACAGAGACCAGACCAGAGTAAGAAATGTCCCTGTGTCCCTATTTTTGACCAGTTTGATCCTGCCAACAGTAAAGAGACAGAAACTATCATTTGTTTGGGTAAAATACAGAAAAGCTGCTTAAAAACTACCTGAACACAAAGAAGACCAGACCAAGACCAGACCAGGACCAGGACCAGGACCAGGACCAGGACCAGAGCCCAGGCCACTGTCATAACATTAAAACAGAATCCTGAAACCCTGAGCTGCAGCAGAGAAACTGAAGCAAAAACGAGCCACAAAGACTCATTATTCCAACACAAAGACCCAAATCTCCACCTTTTACAAATATTATCCATCCATCATCTCCCGCTTAATCCGGCTGGGTCGCGGGGGCAGCGAGTATTTACAAATATTATTCACATTCACATTAAACCAGAAGTCGATGGTGCTTATCATGACGGGCTTAACCAGGCCAGAACCAAAACCCCAGGTCCAGACCCGAGTCCCGGTCTGGCCCTGGTCCAGGTCTGAGTCCCGGTCTGGCCCTGGTCCAGATCCTGGTGCAGGTTTACAGCAGTCCAAAGTTTGTTCAGCTCAGTTCAGTTTAAGGCGCCTCCTTTGATCCTCTGTTCCCTCTGATAACAGCAGCAGCAGCTTTGCCCAATGGCACAAAGACAGACCTGTGCACACACTGCTGCTCTGGGGTCAGATCTGAGCTCCTCTGGGGTCAGATCTGAGCTGCTCTGGGGTCAGTTTCAGTCAAATGTTTAGTGAACACCCAGGGGACAGAACCACAGACTCTACAGGTGTGGAGTTCATCATGAGGCTTTTATTGTGAAGGTCCAGGTGTGAGTGATGCCTTTACTTTGAAAAGCAGGGGCGGGGCTTTATTATGACATTTCCAACGTTGAAGGAAACTAGTGTCCTATTTTCACTCACCCGCATGGACCACAGGCTCAAAACTGGAGCAGTCTGTCCCAAAATAGTGAGCGGGCGTCACAGGCTGAGGGCCACAGGCTGAGGGCCACAGCGCTGCCCTCACACTGAGGAGGGGACGAGCTAACGGGACATTTGGAGCTTTCTCCAGCTTCTAATGTTCCTCATCAAAAACCTGCCTGCAGAGTCTGACCAGACGTCCCCATTTCGCCCAGTCCCTGCAGATTTATCCAAAACCACTTATTTGTCCCAGTTTTAAATAAGAAATGTCCCAGTGTCCCTATTTTGGACCAATCTGACCCTGCAACAGTAAAGAGGCAGAAACTGTCACCTGCTTCAGTAAAATACAAAAAAGCTGCTTAAAAACGACCTGAACACAAAGAAAATGTGACTAAACTGACTCGTGTTGGTCATGACTGGTCTCTGCAGAACAATTCCACACTCATTTCACACTTTTATTACCAACCACCAAAAACCAGGATGTCACAGTTTTTTATTTTGAAATTGTAGGTTTGAGTAATCTAGTGATCTCTGCTGGCTGTCAGACAGGTGCCCGCACTGATCCAAACCCGCCCCGCGCACAGTCCCTGCTCAACAGAAAGACCCATTGTCCAAGTCCGATCCTGTTCAGGTCAGAACCGAAACCAGATCCGGACGCAGGATTTGGACACGTCTGGGACATTCTGATCTAACAGGAGGAATTCAGGCTGAAGCGTCTCACTGCGTCTCCCTGGGTCTCCCTGGGTCTCCCTGGGTCTCCCTGGGTCTCCCTGCGTCTCACTGCGTCTCACTGCGTCTCACTGCGTCTCCCTGCGTCTCCCTGCGTCTCCCTGCGTCTCACTGCGTCTCACTGCGTCTCACTGCGTCTCACTGGGTCTCACTGGGTCTCACTGGGTCTCACTGGGTCTCACTGCGTCTCACTGCGTCTCACTGGGTCTCCCTGCGTCTCCCTGCGTCTCCCTGCGTCTCCCTGCGTCTCCCTGCGTCTCCCTGCGTCTCCCTGCGTCTCACTGGGTCTCCCTGGGTCTCCCTGGGTCTCACTGCGTCTCACTGCGTCTCACTGCGTCTCACTGCGTCTCCCTGCGTCTCCCTGCGTCTCACTGTGTCTCACTGCGTCTCACTGCGTCTCACTGGGCCTCCCTGGGTCTCCCTGCGTCTCACTGCGTCTCACTGTGTCTCACTGGGCCTCCCTGCGTCTCACTGGGCCTCCCTGCGTCTCCCTGCGTCTGCTGCTCCAGAGGAATGTCCTGCACATCGCCCTGGAGCAGAGTCGCATTAACCGAACGTTCTCCGGCACTGACAGAATTCTTTTAACGTAAAAATCTGAAGGCGTCTCATTCTGACACTGAGGACATAAACCATAAGTTTAAGTCGTTCGTTAAGTGTGTGAATGTGTGTGAGTGAATGTGTGTGTGTGTGTGAGTGAATGTGTGTGTGTATGTGCGTGTGTGCGTGTGTGTGAATGTGTGTGAATGTGTGTGTGTGTGTGAATGCGTGTGTGTGTGTGAATGTGTGTGAATGTGTGTGTGTGAATGTGTGTGTGTGTGTGTGTGTGAATGGGTGTGTGAATGTGTGTGTGTGAATGTGTGTGTGAATGTGTGTGTGCGTCTGTGTGTGTGTGTGTGTGTGAATGTGTGTGTGTGTTTGAATGTGTGTGTGTGAATGTGTGTGTGTGTGTGTGAATGTGTGCGTGTGTGTGAATGTGTGTGAATGTGTGCGTGTGTGTGAATGTGTGTGAATGTGTGTGTGTGTGAATGTGTGTGAATGTGTGTGTGTGTGTGAATGTGTGTGTGTGTGTATGTGTGTGTGTGAATGTGTGTGTGCGTCTGTGTGTGTGTGTGTGTGTGTGAGTGTGTGCGTCTGTGTGTGTGTGTGTGTGTGTGAGTGTGTGAATGTGTGTGTAAATGTGTGTGTAAATGGTCTCGTGAGCGTGGGTGTGACTGGGCTCCATGGAGTCTGGCTCCAGGTGAGTGTGTGGAAAAGCCCCGCCCACAGCTCAGGTACGTCTGTTTTCATTGGCCGGTGAAAACTCCCTGTTATTTGACTGCATATGCAAATCATCATAACAAACAGGAAAAACAGGACTAAACCAGGACTGAACCAGGACTAAACCAGGACTGAACCAGGACTGAACAAGGACTGAACCAGGACTGAACCAGGACTGAACCAGGACTGAAGCAGGACTGAAGCAGGACTGAACCAGGACTGAACCAGGACTGAACCAGGACTGAACCAGGACTGAAGCAGGACTGAAGCAGGACTGAAGCAGGACTGAAGCAGGACTGAAGCAGGACTGAAGCAGGACTGAAGCAGGACTGAAGCAGGACTGAAGCAGGACTGAAGCAGGACTGAACCAGGACTGAACCAGGACTGAAGCAGGACTGAAGCAGGACTGAAGCAGGACTGAAGCAGGACTGAACCAGGACTGAACCAGGACTGAACCAGGACTGAACCAGGACTGAACCAGGACTAAACCAGGACTGAACCAGGACTGAACCAGGACTGAACCAGGACTGAACCGGGACTGAACCAGGACTGAACCAGGACTGAAGCAGGACTAAACAAGGACTGAACCAGGACTGAAGCAGGACTGAACAAGGACTGAACCAGGACTAAACCAGATCTAAACCAGGACTGAACCAGGACTGAAGCAGGACTGAAGCAGGACTGAAGCAGGACTGAAGCAGGACTGAAGCAGGACTAAACCAGGACTGAAGCAGGACTGAAGCAGGACTAAACCAGGACTGAACCAGGACTGAAGCAGGACTAAACCAGGACTAAACCAGGACTAAACCAGGACTAGGACTAAACCAGGACTAAACCAAGACTAAACCAAGACTGAACCAGGACTGAACCAGGACTAAACCAGGACTGAACCAGGACTGAACCAGGACTGAACCAGGTCTAAACCAGGTCTATACCAGGTCTATACCAGGTCTATACCAGGTCTATACCAGGTCTATACCAGGTCTATACCAGGTCTAAACCAGGACTAAACCAGGACTGAAGCAGGACTAAACCAGGACTAAACCAGGACTGAAGCAGGACTGAAGCAGGACTAAACCAGGACTGAAGCAGGACTGAAGCAGGACTAAACCAGGACTGAAGCAGGACTGAAGCAGGACTGAAGCAGGACTAAACCAGGACTGAAGCAGGACTAAACCAGGATTAAACCAGGACTGAAGCAGGACTGAAGCAGGACTGAAGCAGGACTGAACCAGGACTGAACCAGGACTGAACCAGGACTGAACCAGGACTGAACCAGGACTGAAGCAGGACTGAAGCAGGACTAAACCAGGACTGAAGCAGGACTGAAGCAGGACTGAAGCAGGACTGAACCAGGACTAAACCAGGACTGAAGCAGGACTGAAGCAGGACTAAACCAGGACTAAACCAGGACTAGGACTAAACCAGGACTAAACCAAGACTAAACCAGGACTGAACCAGGACTGAAGCAGGACTGAAGCAGGACTGAAGCAGGACTAAACCAGGACTGAACCAGGACTGAACCAGGACTGAACCAGGACTGAACCAGGACTGAAGTAGGACTAAAGCAGGACTAAAGCAGGACTGAACCAGGACTAAACCAGGACTGGACCTGGACTAAACCAGGACTAAAGCAGGACTAAAGTAGGACTGAAGCAGGACTGAACCAGGACTGAACCAGGACTGAACCAGGACTGAACCAGGACTGAAGCAGGACTGAAGCAGGACTAAACCAGGACTGAACCAGGACTGAACCAGGACTGAACCAGGACTGAACCAGGACTGAACCAGGACTGAACCAGGACTGAACCAGGACTGAACCAGGACTGAAGCAGGACTAAACCAGGACTGAACCAGGATTAAACAAAGACTGAACGAGGACTGAAGCAGGACTGAAGCAGGACTGAAGCAGGACTGAAGCAGGACTGAAGCAGGACTAAACCAGGACTGAAGCAGGACTGAAGCAGGACTGAAGCAGGACTGAAGCAGGACTGAAGCAGGACTGAAGCAGGACTGAAGCAGGACTAAACCAGGACTAAACCTGGACTAAAGCAGGAGTAAACCTGGACTGAAGCAGGACTAAAACCAGGACTAAAACAGGACTAAAGCTGGACTAAACTAGGATTAAACTAGGACTAAACCAGGACTAAACCAGGACTAAACCAGGACTAAAGCAGGACTAGAACAGGACTAAACCGGGACTAAACCAGGACTAAACCAGGTCTATACCAGGTCTATACCAGGTCTATACCAGGTCTATACCAGGTCTATACCAGGTCTATACCAGGTCTAAACCAGGACTAAACCAGGACTGAAGCAGGACTAAACCATGACTGAACCATGACTGAACCAGGACTGAACCAGGACTGAACCAGGACTGAACCAGGACTGAACCAGGACTGAAGCAGGACTAAACCAGGACTGAACCAGGACTGAACCAGGACTGAACCAGGACTAAACCAGGACTAAACCAGGACTGAAGCAGGACTAAACCAGGACTGAACCAGGACTAAACCAGGACTGAACCAGGACTAAACCAGGACTAAACCAGGACTAAACCAGGACTAAACCAGGACTGAACCAGGACTGAACCAGGACTGAACCAGGACTAAACCAGGACTAAACCAGGACTAAACCAGGACTGAACCAGGACTAAACCAGGACTAAACCAGGACTAAACCAGGACTAAACCAGGACTAAACCAGGACTAAACCAGGACTGAACCAGGACTGAACCAGGACTGAACCAGGACTGAACCAGGACTAAACCAGGACTGAACCAGGACTAAACCAGGACTGAACCAGGACTAAACCAGGACTAAACCAGGACTAAACCAGGACTAAACCAGGACTGAACCAGGACTGAACCAGGACTAAACCAGGACTAAACCAGGACTAAACCAGGACTAAACCAGGACTGAACCAGGACTAAACCAGGACTGAAGCAGGACTAAACCAGGACTAAACCAGGACTAAACCAGGACTAGGACTAAACCAGGACTAAACCAAGACTAAACCAAGACTAAACCAAGACTGAACCAGGACTAAACCAGGACTGAACCAGGACTAAACCAGGACTAAACCAGGACTGAACCAGGACTGAACCAGGTCTAAACCAGGTCTATACCAGGTCTATACCAGGTCTATACCAGGTCTATACCAGGTCTATACCAGGTCTATACCAGGTCTAAACCAGGACTAAACCAGGACTGAAGCAGGACTAAACCATGACTGAACCATGACTGAACCAGGACTGAACCAGGACTGAACCAGGACTGAACCAGGACTGAAGCAGGACTAAACCAGGACTGAACCAGGACTGAAGCAGGACTGAACCAGGACTAAACCAGGACTAAACCAGGACTGAAGCAGGACTAAACCAGGACTGAACCAGGACTAAACCAGGACTGAACCAGGACTAAACCAGGACTAAACCAGGACTAAACCAGGACTAAACCAGGACTGAACCAGGACTGAACCAGGACTGAACCAGGACTAAACCAGGACTGAACCAGGACTGAACCAGGACTAAACCAGGTCTAAACCAGGTCTAAACCAGGTCTATACCAGGACTAAACCAGGACTAAACCAGGACTGAAGCAGGACTAAACCAGGACTGAACCAGGACTGAACCAGGACTGAACCAGGACTGAACCAGGACTAAACCAGGTCTGAACCAGGACTAAACCAGGACTGAACCAGGACTGAACCAGGACTGAACCAGGACTGAACCAGGACTAAACCAGGTCTAAACCAGGTCTAAACTAGGACTGAACCAGGTCTAAATCAGGACTAAATCAGGACTAAACCAGGACTAAACCAGGACTAAACCAGGACTAAACCAGGACTAAACCAGGACTAAACCAGGACTGAACCAGGACTGAACCAGGACTGAACCAGGTCTAAACTAGGACTGAACCAGGTCTAAATCAGGACTAAACCAGGACTAAATCAGGGGAAGAAAGAAGAGCCCAAAAGTCCATCCATGTCCCTGAGCGCTTTCCAGCTCATCTTTCACCTCACTACACACAGGTTTATCTGAGAGGGGTGGGTCAGAGTGGGGTCAGAGTGGGGTCAGAGTGGGGTCAGAGTGGGGTCAGAGTGGGGTCAGAGTGGGGTCAGAGTGGGGTGAGGCCCCCGTGAGGTTTGTGTAACTCATGAAAGTTCCAGCTGTAAACCAACTTAGAGCACGACCTGCTCGACCTGACCACAGAGTCACTCCCCCTCAGGTCACCCTCGCCTCACCCTCGGGTCCCCCTCGGGTCACCCTCGCCTCCCTCTCAGGTCACCCTCGGGTCACCCTCGCCTCCCCCTCGGGTCACCCTCGGGTCACCCTCGCCTCCCTCTCAGGTCACCCTCGGGTCACCCTCGCCTCCCCCTCGGGTCACCCTCGGGTCACCCTCCCCCTCAGACCAGAGGCAGTCAGTTCTCCAGTTCTCCAGAACTTTTCTAACCGATATTTCCCGAACCTTGAGCTCCAGCCCCGGGGTGCCGCGCGGTGCCCCGGCTGCTCCGTGGCTCTTTAGCCCCGTTAGATCCACAGCTCCGGCTCAACCCTGAGCCCGCTGACCCGCTGTCCCCGGGGCCCGTTCTCCGAGTCTCCCGGGGCCAAAGCTCATTCTGCTCACGGTTCAATCGCGCCCACGGGCAAAACACCTGACGCACGGGACGCACAACGTAACATTAGCCGTTAGCCACAGTTAGCTCCTGTTAGCTTCAGTTAGCATGCTAAAGCTCCAGCTCCACCGGCTGGGACAAGTTTAAAGACACAAACAGCACAAACACAAAGTCTGTCCCGTGGCGACCGAGAGGCTTCCCCCGAGCACCGGGGACCGCCACAGACAGAGACACGCCGGAACTAACGGGATAACCGGAGCCTCCCGGTGACAGCTACGAGCCACAGCCGCACACAGCGCTCCTCTCCCGGCGTGAGGAGCGTCCCTCCGCCGCTCTCCCGGCTCTTCCGCCGGAGCGCTGAGGCCGGAGACACGAGCTCGTCTCCCGGGGAAAGAAACCGGGACAAGCCGCTGTTTCCAAACTCACCAAAAGCTCCCGGTTCTTCAGCATCTTCCGTGAATCATCTGGACTGAACCTTCCGGACCGAAGTTCAGCCGGACCGGGGCGGAAACGGACCTTCACTGTAAGAGCCCGGCAGACCCCCGGGACACCGGAGCTTTACTGTGAAAGGCCCGCGCCACTTCCGCCCGGGACAGACGCGTGGAAATAAACATGGAAAAAAACATGGAAATAAACATGGAAATAAACATGGAAATAAACATGGAAAAAAACATGGAAATAAACATGGAAAAAAACATGGAAATAAACATGGAAATAAACATGGAAAAAAACATGGAAAAAAACATGGAAATAAACATGGAAATAAAACAAAAACAAAAACTCAACAAACTAAATTAGAGAGGCCCTATGAAAGAATGTATTTATAATAGGCTGTATGTTTATAACAGAATGTATTTATAATAGGCTGTATGTTTATAGCAGAATGTATTTATAATAGGCTGTATGTTTATAACAGAATGTATTTATAATAGGCTGTATGTTTATAACATACACCCTTAGACACACTTAGACAAACTTTATTGATCTACAGCAAAATTATTTGGATCACAATATAATAAAGAATAATAATGTAAACAAATGTAAATGTACAAGGCAAAATAAAATAAGCAATAAAATATAAAATCTCAGTTATAAACAGGAGGGCAAAGGAAGTATGTGCAAGTATGACACAGGCTTATCTGTTCCATAAGGTTGAACAGTTGTAGGGAGTATTATCTGTCCCTCTAAATCAGGCATGTCCAAACTACGGCGTGGGGGCCAAATGTGGCCCTTAGACCAATTTTTTTGTCCCTCAGGCTTCCAGGTGAATTGGCCCACATTACCACAAGTAGTGCTTTTTACTGCATTTTTTTAATCTACTTTGATCAAGCAAATTGAGTCTGTTCTTTTGAGGGTCTGAGCCTGAACAAAGGTCTGGTGGGTCATTCAAACCTGTTGCACATATCTGAATTACTCCCTTTTTTGACCCTCAGTCTATGGCCCTCGATCGGCCTCACACTGGTCTGTGTTTTAGTATGTGGCACCACTGTGCATGAGAGCAGTTTGTCCAGTGTCCTCGTGTCCCTCACTGTGACAAATGTCTGCAGCTCACGGCCCATCGTGTGACTATATATTCATAATAGGCTGTATATTTATAATAGGCTGTATATTTATAATCGGCTGTATATTTATAATCGGCTGTATATTTATAATCGGCTGTATATTTATAGACATATAAGTGCCTCTGGTCTGAGTCAAGTCATGGTGTTTATGAAACAGACGTGTGTCAGATGGGACACAGGACAGAGACAGTGGGTCCTGGACAGGGTATTTTTATTTTCAGTGTGATGTCATCAGTGTGGGACTCTAAAATAGAACTTCTGTCATTTTCCACTTGTTTTTTACTTTTCTCCCATTTGTCACAGACACAGATAAGACAGGACTTAATGGATCTCGCAGATGAAGTGAACCTTTCTCTCCTCAAATAATTTTCACGAATCTGTGAGGAAAATCATGACTGTGGTGAAAACAAAAAGAAGGTAATAAAAAGAAACAGGTGTCGTTGTCTTTGAGCTGCTTGGAGTTCTGCCTCAGGGAAATGTTCAGTTTTGAATCGTCTCCACTCAGACTGAGGAGTGACCCAACCAGAAAAGCAGCTCTGATCTACCAGACATTTAACAGCACAAAACATGTCTCCAATTAGAACACGTCAGCATGACGCTGTCTACAGACAAAAGAAAACCCCATGGCATTCCTCCAGCCTCACACGTGCAGCCAGTGTGAAGTCACCAGGTCTAAACGTCATTAGAAAACTAAATAAAAAGCAACACATAAACAAAAGACTTCTTTCTTAAAGGTCCCAGAATCCTCTGTTCTGATGTCGTTTCCTCCTCACACAGACCTGGAGTCGTGTTTGTTTCATTCTCGTGTTTCACTCAAACCTGCACATTTAGCACGAGTTCTTCTCTCAGACTGAAAACACTCTGTTCCACCTCATGATGTCATCGTGTGGTGATACAGGAAGTGCTCCACTGTGTTTTTAAATTCCACCTTCACTAGAATCACCTGGATCATTTCAGTCTCGACTGAACTAAAGGGAAAAGGAGCAGTTCACCTGATGACATCACAGGGTGGAGCAGAGCGTTTGGTATGGAGTGACACAGCTGTCAGAAGTATTCGTGTGAGTAGGAATGAAATCTGTGCGTGTTTGGGAAATACTGCGACCCAGACGGATAAAGAGGAAGAAGATAATAATAATAATAATAATAATAATAATAATAATAATAATAATAATAATAATAATAATAATAATAATAATAATGCATCAGTTTTATACAGCGCTTTTCAGGACACTCAAAGACGCTTTACAGATCATTATTCATTCACTCCAGACCCGGTGGTGTAAACTACTATTGTAGCCACAGCTGCCCTGGGGCAGACTGACGGAAGCGAGGCTCCAATCTGCGCCATCGGCCCCTCCGACCACCACCACCACTCACGCACACACCACTTTCATACTAGGCAATGTGGGTGATGTGTCTTGCCTAAGGACACAACGACAGTTTTTGCCTCTGGCCCCACTGTGGCACCTGGAATTCCCAGTGTCTCCATCCAAGTACTGACCAGGACCTGAGCTTCTGAGATCTGAGGGGTTCAGGCTTTGACGAGCCGGTGTGACCACACGAGATGGATAATGGACAGCGCTGGTTTAGTCCCATGAATGTATAATAAGATGTTCAGTCCTGGTTCAGTCCTGGTTTAGTCCTGGTTCAGTCCTGGTTTAGTCCTGGTTTAGTCCTGGTTCAGTCCTGGTTCAGTCCTGGTTCAGTCCTGGTTCAGTCCTGGTTTAGTCCTGGTTCGGTCATGGTTCGGTCCTGGTTCGGTCCCGGTTCGGTCCCGGTTCGGTCCCGGTTCGGTCCCGGTTCGGTGCCGGTTCGGTCCCGGTTCGGTCCCGGTTTAGTCCCGGTTTAGTCCCGGTCCAGTCCCGGTCCAGTCCCGGTTCAGTCCCGGTTCAGTCCCGGTTTAGTCCCGGTCCAGTCCCGGTCCAGTCCCGGTTCAGTCCCGGTTTAGTCCCGGTCCAGTCCCGGTTCAGTCCCGGTTCAGTCCCGGTTTAGTCCCGGTCCAGTCCCGGTTTAGTCCCGGTTCAGTCCCGGTTCAGTCCCGGTTCAGTCCTGGTTTAGTCATGGTTTGGTCATGGTTTGGTCCTGGTTCGGTCCTGGTTCAGTCCCGGTTCAGTCCCGGTTTAGTCCCGGTTCAGTCCCGGTTTAGTCCCGGTTCAGTCCCGGTTTAGTCCCGGTTTAGTCCGGTTCAGTCCCGGTTCAGTCCTGGTTTAATCCTGGTTCAGTCCCGGTTTAGTCCTGGTTCAGTCCCGGTTTAGTCCTGGTTCAGTCCCGGTTCAGTCCCGGTTCAGTCCGGGTTTAGTCCTGGTCCAGTCCCGGTTTAGTCCCGGTTTAGTCCCGGTTCAGTCCCGGTTTAGTCCCGGTTCAGTCCCGGTTTAGTCCCGGTTTAGTCCCGGTTCAGTCCCGGTTCAGTCCCGGTTTAGTCCTGGTTCAGTCCCGGTTTAGTCCTGGTTCAGTCCCGGTTTAGTCCCGGTTCAGTCCTGGTTCAGTCCTGGTTTAGTCCTGGTTTAGTCCCGGTTCAGTCCCGGTTTAGTCCTGGTTCAGTCCCGGTTTAGTCCTGGTTCAGTCCTGGTTTAGTCCTGGTTCAGTCCTGGTTCAGTCCTGGTTTAGTCCTGGTTTAGTCCTGGTTCAGTCCCGGTTCAGTCCCGGTTTAGTCCTGGTCCAGTCCCGGTTTAGTCCCGGTTTAGTCCCGGTTCAGTCCCGGTTTAGTCCCGGTTCAGTCCCGGTTTAGTCCCGGTTTAGTCCCGGTTCAGTCCTGGTTCAGTCCCGGTTTAGTTCTGGTTCAGTCCTGGTTTAGTCCTGGTTCAGTCCTGGTTCAGTCCTGGTTCAGTCCTGGTTTAGTCCTGGTTCAGTCCTGGTTCAGTCCTGGTTTAGTCCTGGTTTAGTCCTGGTTTAGTCCTGGTTTAGTCCTGGTTCAGTCCTGGTTCAGTCCTGGTTCAGTCCGGGGCAATAGTTCGGCATCTCCACTCGCTGATCCTGTGAAAAAGGTTTGATCAGGGAAGCCAGTACCAAGATTTCAATTTCAATTTCAATTTCAATTTCAATTTTCCTTTATTGTCACATGTGCATATACATACAAAATATATATAGCACAGATGAAATTGCTGTCCTCTCCCACCTCAGTGCAAACATTAAAAAACATTCCAATAAAAAAATTCAAGTATAAAACAAATGTGCAAACACATTGGCGGCGGGATTCACGCCAAGAGGCTGAAGGCGACATCTACTGTTCATATCTGTGACGTGATGATGGAGTTTTGACAGTAAAGTCTCGTCTGTGAATTCGTTTTCGTACTGAAGAAATGGTAATTGTAACTTTTCATTTCATAATTGTAATTCTTGATGTCGTAACTTTACAATTCGTATTCTGGTGGGAAAAAAATACACACAACACAGTTTATGTAGGACTGGACTCATTTGAGAGTTTACGAATATTTATTTTACGCTCAACTACAGCCAAATACGCACGGATTTAATTCCTACGCACACGAAGAGTTCTGACAGGTCTGGAGCTGTGCACATGCAACAGACGAATAAGAGTTCCTCAAACATGAAACAAACACAACTCCAGCTCTGAGTGAGACGAGGAACAACTTTAGAACATCCGAACATCGGAACATCGGAACGTCGGAACGTCGGAACGTCGGAACGTCAGACCGTCAGACCGTCCGAACGTCCGAACGTCCGAACGTCCGAACGTCCGAACGTCCGAACGTCCGAACATCCGAACATCCGACATCCGACATCCGACATCCGGACATCCGGACATCCAACATCCGGACATCCGGACATCCGACATCCGACATCCGACATCCGGACATCCGGACATCCGAACATCCGAACATCCGAACATCCGAACAACCGGACATCCGGACATCCGGACATCCGACATCCGGACATCCGACATCCGGACATCCGAACATCGAACATCCAACATCCGAACATCCGAACAACCGGACATCCGGACATCCGGACATCCGGACATCCGGACATCCGGACATCGACATCGGACATCCGGACATCCGAACATCCGAACATCCGAACATCCGAACATCCGAACATCCAACATCCGAACATCCGAACATCGGAACGTCGGAACGTCGGAACGTCGGAACGTCGGAACGTCAGACCGTCAGACCGTCAGACCGTCCGAACGTCCGAACGTCCGAACGTCCGAACATCCGAACATCCGAACATCAGACCATCAGACCATCCGAACATCCGAACATCCGAACATCCGAACATCCGAACATCCGAACATCCGAACATCCGAACATCCGAACATCCGAACATCCGAACATCCGAACATCCGAACATCAGAACATCCGAACATCCGAACATCCGAACATCCGAACATCCGAACATCCGACCATCCGGACATCCGGACATCCGGACATCCGGACATCAGAACATCAGAACATCCGAACATCCGAACATCCGAACATCCGAACATCAGAACATCCGAACATCCGAACATCCGAACATCAGAACATCAGAACATCAGAACATCCGAACATCCGAACATCCGAACATCCGAACATCCGAACATCCGAACATCCGAACATCCGAACATCAGAACATCAGAACATCAGAACATCAGAACATCCGAACATCAGAACATCAGAACATCCGAACATCAGAACATCAGAACATCCAAACATCAGAACATCAGAACATCCGAACATCAGAACATCCGAACATCAGAAAATCCGAACATCAGAACGTGACTCTCAGCTCACAGGGTGCGTTTCCTCCGATATAGAAGCTTATTCTATTTAAAGTTTTGAACTTGTTTTTTCTTTTTTCTTTTTTTAACTGAAATGTGTTCATTACGAGGTTTGTTTTTATTTACTTACTTCTACGTCATGACGTCACACTGTTGACAGCACCAACCCGGAAGCACAACAGCAGCTGCGCCGGGGCTAGTTCCGGGTTAGCCTTTAGCTCGAGCCTGTCAGTCCCGCTGTTATTCTTCTGTTTTCTCTCAGAGTGGTTTTATTTTCAGGAGCCCAGAGCCCGGACACCGCGCTGCCCCGCACACTCACGCACTTTTAAGCATGTAGCGCGTAAAACCCGCGCACTTTGGCCTGAAAAGCTCATTTTATCTGCGGAGCTGGAGCAGGACCTGAGCTACAGTTAGCAGCGCGGCTAAAGCTAACGACAACAACACCCGACACAAGCCGAGAGAGAGAGGCCCGAGGCGGGGAGAGGCTCCGGAGCCCCGGGGAAGCGCCTCCACAGGCAGGTAAAGAGCTGCAGACCCCCGGGAAGCGCCGCACGGGGTTATTTCATTATACTTATGTCATAAATGTGAAATTAAAGAGAAATAAAGTAAAGTGATGTGATGTGCAGCGGCGCAGAGCTGAGTCACGGGACACTTCAGTCCAGGTTTCCCACGGCCCCGCACATAAACACGGACATGTCTGTGTATGTGGATCCTGTGTCTGTGGATCCTCCCCTTCTGTGGGGTGTGATGCTAACCGAAGGCACTGCTCTGTCTGAAGCCCCGTGACTCTAGTTATTCTTTAATCTGAGCTTCATTTGAGCCCAACCTGAACCCCAACAGGAGAGAGGATCTGTGAGAAAATGAAATGTGTTAGTCCTGGCTTAGTCCTGGTTTAGTCCTGGTTTAGTCCTGGTTTAGTCCTGGTTTAGACCTGGTTTAGTTCTGGTCTAGACCTGGTTTAGACCTGGTTTAGTTCTGGTCTAGACCTGGTTTAGACCTGGTTTAGACCTGGTTTAGCCCTGGTTCAAACCTGGTTTAGACCTCGTTTAGACCTGGTTCAGACCTGGTTTAGTCCTGGTTTAGACCTGGTTTAGTCCTGGTTCAGACCTGGTTCAGACCTGTGCTCTGTTCAGGATGGGGAACCAGCTGGCCGGCATCGCTCCGTCACAGATCCTGTCCGTGGACAGTTACTTCTCAGACATCCACGATTATGAGTACGACAAGAGCCTGGGCAGCACCCGCTTCTTCAAGGTGGCCCGGGCCAAACACCGCGAGGGGCTGGTCGTGGTCAAAGTCTTCGCCATCCAGGTCTGAGTTTCTGCTTTATACGTCTGTACTCTCGCCTCCTGTCGCCTCCTGCCTCTGTTTACACTTTTAAATTCAACTTCAAGTGAAATGTAGAGTAAAGGCCCTTACACACTGCAGGATTTTTGGTCTTAACCTTCGAAGACCTACGGTATCGTCTCCGATTCCGAGGAACATGTTTGTATAACCGCAGAACTTTAACGGTAAAAGACAGAAACGTCCTTTTCCCCTCTGAAAGTGCAGACATAGAGGTTTCCGTACATTTCTGCGGCTTTATCCTACGTCACACTCACACTGTGTGATGACGGGAGCAAAACGAGTGTCCAATAGGAACTTTGTTTTCCCCAAACTCATGCGCTCCGTCCATTTTGATGGAGCCAAACTTTGCCAAAGAGTGAAGTGAGTCAAGATGGTCGACTCCTCTGACTGTGTGTGTTTATAACGAGGGAAAAAGTCGCTCTAAGTGGAGTTAATTCTCACACACATGGAAAATGACACATCTTGGTGTGTGTAATTGTGCATCTCTTTCTATTTTTATTTAAAGGTTTATTTCAGTCCAAATGAACAAATCCAAATGTAATTTCCACCCTGGAAATGCAGAAGTGCTGTGGCTCTGGCCGTGGTCCTGACAGGAGCTGTTTCCAGGACTGGACCAGGAAAGTCATGGAGCCACTGCACTTTTTTTGTTTTTAGGGCAATAAGGAGATTTTTAATTTACTTACAGACTTGAGATTTTGCATTTTTGTAGCTCAGGCCCTAAATTAAGCATTTTTTATGTCCAAAAAGTTGTTTCTACATGTTTGCTGTGGGTTTTGTATAAAAGAGTGAATTTTATTTTCTTTTTTTTTTCATCTCTATTTCTGGTCCTGTAGCTTTTCTCACAGCCTCATGACACAACTACAGCAGCAGATTGTGAAATAACAGGTTGGACTGAACAAAAGGAGGTAGAACACTTCATTAGGGGGAAAAGGGGCAGTTTGAAAAGCAACATTAAGACAAACATCCAGGAGAAATGTACTAAAACTGCCCTCAGGTCTTCAGGGGTTAAAGAATTTTCAAACATTCTGACCCTTCTTCTGTCCTTTGAGCCTCTCTGACCCGGTTTCTGACCCTCTCTCTGTCCTTTGAGACTCTCTGACCCGGTTTCTTACCCTTCCTCTGTCCTTTGAGACTCTCTGACCCAGTTTCTGACCCTCCCTCTGTCCTTTGAGCCTCTCTGACCCAGTTTCTGACCCTCCCCCTGTGCCCAGGACCCGTCTCTGCCCCTCACCAGTCACCGGCAGGAGCTGGAGGAGCTGAAGATCCGTCTGCACTCATGTCAGAACTGTCTGCCCTTCCACAAAGCCTCACTCACCGAGAAGGCGGGAATCCTGTTCCGGCAATACGTCCGGGACAACCTGTACGACCGGATCAGCACCAGGTCAGTACGACCGGGTCAGCACCAGGTCAGTACGACCGGGTCAGCACCAGGTCAGTACGACCGGGTCAGACCAGAGGGTGGACAAGGGTTAAACTGGGATTTAGACCTGGTTTGGGTCTTTCTTAGTCTCACCTTAGACCTGGTTTAGACCTGGTTTGGACCTGGTTTAGACCTGGTTTAGACCTGGTTTGGACCTGGTTTAGACCTGGTTTAGACCTGGTTTGGACCTGGTTTGGACCTGGTTTGGACCTGGTTTAGACCTGGTTTGGACCTGGTTTAGACCTGGTTTGGACCTGGTTTGGACCTGGTTTAGACCTGGTTTGGACCTGGTTTAGACCTGGTTTGGACCTGGTTTAGACCTGGTTTGGACCTGGTTTGGACCTGGTTTGGACCTGGTTTAGACCTGGTTTAGACCTGGTTTAGACCTGGTTTAGACCTGGTTTGGGTCTTTCTTAGTCTCACCTTAGACCTGGTTTAGACCTGGTTTGGACCTGGTTTAGACCTGGTTTAGACCTGGTTTAGACCTGGTTTGGACCTGGTTTGGACCTGGTTTGGACCTGGTTTGGACCTGGTTTGGACCTGGTTTGGACCTGGTTTGGACCGTATGTTTACACACACTCTCCTCACACCAGGGCCTGAAACTCTCCTCAGGGGCTTCACTGCAGTCACTCCCAACTCGTCTGGTCTCAGTCGTGTCTGAGTCGTGTCCCTGAGTCGTGTCCCTGAGTCGTGTCCCTGAGTCGTGTCCCTGTGTCGTGTCCCTGAGTCGTGTCTGAGTCGTGTCTGAGTCGTGTCTGAGTCGTGTCTGAGTCGTGTCCCTGAGTCGTGTCCCTGAGTCGTGTCCCTGAGTCGTGTCCCTGTGTCGTGTCCCTGAGTCGTGTCTGAGTCGTGTCTGAGTCGTGTCTGAGTCGTGTCTGAGTCGTGTCCCTGAGTCGTGTCGGAGTCGTGTCCCTGAGTCGTGTCGGAGTCGTGCCCCTGAGTCGTGTCCCTGAGTCGTGTCCCTGAGTCGTGTCGGAGTCGTGTCGGAGTCGTGTCCCTGAGTCGTGTCCCTGAGTCGTGTCTGAGTCGTCCCTGAGTCGTGTCCCTGAGTCGTGCCCCTGAGTCGTGTCCCTGAGTCGTGTCGGAGTCGTGTCGGAGTCGTGTCGGAGTCGTGTCCCTGAGTCATGTCCCTGAGTCATGTCTGAGTCGTGTCCCTGAGTTGTGTCCCTGAGTTGTGTCCCTGAGTCGTGTCCCTGAGTTGTGTCCCTGAGTCGTGTCGGAGTCGTGTCCCTGAGTCATGTCTGAGTCGTGTCTGAGTCGTGTCTGAGATGTGTCCCTGAGTTGTGTCCCTGAGTTGTGTCCCTGAGTCGTGTCCCTGAGTCGTGTCCCTGAGTCGTGTCCCTGAGTCGTGTCGGAGTCGTGTCCCTGAGTCGTGTCGGAGTCGTGTCCCTGAGTCGTGTCGGAGTCGTGTCGGAGTCGTGTCGGAGTCGTGTCGGAGTCGTGTCGGAGTCGTGTCGGAGTCGTGTCGGAGTCGTGTCGGAGTCGTGTCGGAGTTGTGTCCCTGAGTCGTGTCTGAGTCGTGTCTGAGTTGTGTCCCTGAGTTGTGTCAGAGTCGTGTCTGAGTCGTGTCCCTGAGTCGTGTCCCTGAGTCGTGTCCCTGAGTCGTGTCCCTGAGCTGTGTCCCTGAGTCGTGTCTGAGTTGTGTCTGAGTGTGTCCCTGAGTCGTGTCTGAGTCGTGGTCTGAGTCGTGTCTGAGTCGTGTCTGAGTCGTGGTCCTCCTGAGTCGTGTCCCTGAGTCGTGGTCCCTGAGTCGTGTCCCCTGAGTCGTGTCCCTGAGTCGTGTCCCTGAGTCGTGTCCCTGAGTCGTGGTCGAGTCGTCGGAGTCGTGGTCGGAGTCGTGGTCGGAGTCGTGTCTCTGAGTCGTGTCCCTGAGTCGTGTCGGAGTCGTGTCGGAGTCGTGAGTCGTGGTCGGAGTCGTGTCGGAGTTGTGTCCCTGAGTTGTGTCCCTGGAGTTGTGTCCCTGAGTTGTGTCCCTGAGTTGTGTCCCTGAGTCGTGTCCCTGAGTTGTGTCCCTGAGTCGTGTCTGAGTTGTGTCCCTGAGTTGTGTCCCTGAGTTGTGTCCCTGAGTCGTGTCGGAGTCGTGTCCTGAGTCATGTCGGAGTCGTGTCGGAGCCGTGTCGGAGCTGTGTCCCTGAGTCATGTCTGAGCCGTGTCTGAGTCGTGTCCCTGAGTTGTGTCCCTGAGTCGTGTCCCTGAGTCGTGTCCCTGAGCTGTGTCCCTGAGTCGTGTCTGAGTTGTGTCCCTGAGTCAGTGTCTGAGCTAGGTCCCTGAGTCGTGTCCCTGAGTCGTGTCCCTGAGTCGTGTCCCTGAGTTGTGTCCCTGAGCGTGGTCTGAGTCGTGGTCTGAGTCGTGGTCTGAGTCGTGTCTGAGTCGTGTCCCTGAGTCGTGGTCCCTGAGTCGTGTCCCTGAGTCGTGTCCCTGAGTCGTGGTCGGAGTCGTGGTCGAGTCGTGGTCCCTGAGTCGTGTCCCTGAGTCGTGTCGGAGTCGTGTCCCTGAGTCGTGGTCCCTGAGTCGTGTCCCTGAGCTGTGTCCCTGAGTTGTGTCCCTGAGTCGTGTCTGAGCTGTGTCCCTGAGTCGTGTCCCTGAGTCGTGTCCCTGAGTCGTGGTCCCTGAGCTGTGTCCCTGAGTCGTGTCTGAGCCGTGTCTGAGTCGTGGTCTGAGTCGTGGTCTGAGTCGTGGTCCCTGAGTCGTGTCCCTGAGTCGTGTCCCTGAGTCGTGTCCCTGAGTCGTGTCCCTGAGTCGTGTCGGAGTCGTGTCCCCTGAGCCGTGTCCCTGAGTCGTGTCGGAGTCGTGGTCGGAGTCGTGTCCCTGAGTCGTGTCGGAGTCGTGTCGGAGTCGTGGTCGGAGTCGTGTCGGAGCCGTGGCCGGAGTTGTGTCCCTGAGTCATGTCTGAGTTGCGTGTCTGGAGCTTGTGTCCCTGAGTCGTGTCTGAGTCGTGTCTGAGCTGTGTCCCTGAGCTGTGTCAGAGCCGTGTCGGAGCCGTGTCGGAGTCGTGGTCGGAGCTGTGTCCCTGAGTCGTGTCTGAGCTGTGTCCCTGAGCTGTGTCAGAGCCGTGTCGGAGCCATGTCCCTGAGTCGTGTCCCTGAGTCGTGTCCCTGAGTCGTGTCCCTGAGTCGTGTCCCTGAGTCGTCGGAGCTCGTGTCGGAGCCGTGTCGGCGCCGTGTCGGAGCCGTGTCGGCCGTGGTCGGCGTCGTGTCGGCGTCGTGGTCGGAGCCGTGGTCGGCGCCGTGTCGGCGCCGTGTCGGCGCCGTGGTCGGAGTCGTGGTCGGAGTCCGGTCGGAGCCGTGTCGGAGCCGTGTCGCCGTCGTGTCGGAGTCGTGGTCGGCGCCGTGTCGGCGCCGTGTCGGAGTCGTGTCGGCGCCGTGTCGGCGCCGTGTCGCGTCGTGGTCGGCGTCGTGGCCGGAGCCGTGTCGGCGTCGTGTCGCGCCGTGTCGGCGTCGTGTCGGAGCCGTGGCCGGAGTCGTGGTCGGAGCCGTGTCCCTGAGTCGTGGCCGGGAGTCGTGGTCGGAGTTGTGTCCCTGAGTCATGTCTGAGTTGCGTGTCTGAGCTGTGTCCCTGAGTCGTGTCTGAGTCGTGTCTGAGTTGTGTCCCTGAGTTGTGTCAGAGTCGTGGTCGGAGTCGTGTCGGAGTTGTGTCCCTGAGTCGTGTCTGAGTTGTGTCCCTGAGTTGTGTCAGAGTCGTGTCGGAGTCATGTCCCTGAGTCGTGTCCCTGAGTCGTGTCACTGAGTCGTGTCCCTGAGTCGTGTCCCTGAGTCGTGGCCGGAGTCGTGGTCGGCGTCGTGTCGGAGTCGTGTCGGAGTCGTGTCGGCGTCGTGTCGGCGTCGTGTCGGCGTCGTGTCGGCGTCGTGTCGGCGTCGTGTCGGAGTCGTGTCGGCGTCGTGTCGGAGTCGTGTCGGCGTCGTGTCGGCGTCGTGTCGGCGTCGTGTCGGAGTCGTGTCGGAGTCGTGTCGGAGTCGTGTCGGAGTCGTGTCGTGAGGGTTTCAGTGGGACAGTCGTGTGTTTTCACTGTGTGAGGAGCTCCTCACTCGGACCTTCAGATGTTGGTCTGGACCATCCTGGGGTTTGGAGTTTTCCTCGATGAGCTTCAGTCCACCTGTTTTCACAGCCTGTGCTCCCTGTCGTCCGTGTCCTCCAGGCCGTTCCTGAACAACATTGAGAAGCGCTGGTCCCTGAGTCATGTCCCTGAGTCGTGTCCCTGAGTCGTGTCCCTGAGTCGTGTCGGAGTCGTGGTCGGAGTCGTGGTCGGAGTCGTGGTCGGAGCTGTGTCCCTGAGTCATGTCTGAGTCGTGGTCTGAGATGTGTCCCTGAGTTGTGTCCCTGAGTTGTGTCCCTGAGTCGTGTCCCTGAGTCGTGTCCCCTGAGTCGTGTCCCTGAGTCGTGGTCCCTTAGTCGTGTCTGAGTCGTGGTCCCTGAGTCGTGCCCCTGAGTCGTGTCCCTGAGTCGTGTCCCTGAGTCGTGTCCCTGAGTCGTGTCTGAGTCGTGTCGGAGTCGTGGTCGGAGTCGTGGTCGGAGTCGTGGTCGGAGTCGTGGTCGGAGTCGTGGTCGGAGTTGTGTCCCTGAGTCATGTCTGAGTCGTGTCGGAGTCGTGTCGGAGTCATGTCCCTGAGTCGTGTCCCTGAGTCGTGTCCCTGAGTCGTGTCCCTGAGTCGTGTCCCTGAGTCGTGCCGGAGCCGGTCGGCGTCGTGTCGGCGTCGTGTCGGAGTCGTGTCGGAGTCGTGTCGGCGTCGTGTCGGCGTCGTGTCGGCGTCGTGTCGGCGTCGTGTCGGAGTCGTGTCGGAGTCGTGTCGGAGTCGTGTCGGAGTCGTGTCCCTGAGTCGTGTCTGAGTTGTGTCCCTGAGCTGTGTCGGAGTCGTGTCGGCGTC